>JAVQJF010125112.1:0-31658 GCA_036023855.1 Gadopsis marmoratus | reverse complement strand
AGCGCCCCTAACAGGAAAGGGTACGCCAACACAGATTCTGCCCTATCAGCCCAAAGCTTCCCCAATGGCCCCATTGGTTGTGTGATACGTGGCCGGCACATGGACACCGTGTCCACTTTCGACCACGGCCCGCACCTTTCCCATGTTAAATGTGGGCCATAAACCCCACGTCCCTGAAGTCTCTCTTTGACTGCTTCAACCGGTTTTTAACTTTCTTCTGTACTGAGGTTTTGCCTACACTAGAAGAGGTCAAATGTCAGATGTGACTTTTCTTTGATCAACAAAACAGAAGTTTGAACTCGCCACTAACACAATCCAGATCTTTCATAGCGGTCAGACCGGCCAGCGGTGTCTCCAGTCATTCACGTTACATAAACAGACTTTCACTTTCAATTAACCCATCCATTTGACAACCATGTACATTTAGTTGCATGATATGCTGGATATATATACAGTATATATTCAGCTTTGCGTTTGATGGGATGAAACTCTGTTGGGCTCCTGTGGTTTAGATTTCTGAATTAAGAGTAATGCTGAGGAGCCTCAGTCGCCCACAGTTACAGATCAGTATGCCTCCACTCTCCTGTCTGAAGACTGTGGCTTCATGACTGAAACCGGGCCTCGGCTGCCTTTTCCCACCACAAAGACGACAACTCCCTAAAAGATTATGAGCTCCTATGCTGCAGGAGTCACATGAACTTACCGCAGGCCTAAATTACAAAGTGGCTTTTCTTCAGAGGAGCGCCTTTTGTGTCAGTTAAGCTTGTGCGACTTTTTCTAACTACTCTGTCTCTCTACTTTACTGCAAGAAACCCCGACCATCTAACCTCCAGAATCAAAAAGTAAAAGTGAGGCTCTTTTATTCGTATTCAGAGTAATTAACGACTCTTGATGGTTGTGGTTTCATCTGATTGTATGGGGGGCGTGGTCGTTAAAAATGCTCACCCGAACCCCCAACGCACAAACAGGAAGCTGCAGCAGTCATTTCCTTTTAATAGTGTTTAAAGGCTCATGGTTCTACTAATGAGGACAGATGTGAAACAGCCATTTTTCAGATGTTGCCTCCCCTGACTCAACACACTTTGATGATCATAATGATACACTACCATCAATGCTGATATACATTTTTAGTGGAATTTTGAAGACACTTCCTCCTGATCTGCAGGGTCCCCCACACACCTGTCCTATCCTCGCTCCACCTGCTGCATCGTTGTTGCTGTGGAATCTGCAATCACTGTGTAATAGTTGTCCCTTTCTTAAAGTTTGTAGGGCAGTTTCTCAGTGGATCCAGGTGACACTGTGCAGACAAACGGCAGACTGGTGGGAGGTACCGGTTCATAGGAGACCTGCGATGCCGCTCGCCCTCTAATTAAAGCTTTCCTGAGCCTTTGATCTCAGCAGGGCTTCAGTAACAAGGCACAAAACTACACAGAAGTCCCCAATGTTACGTGGGCTCTATCACAGCTTCGAGGAGACAGCTGTACTGTTGTCATCCTTTCAGCACATCAAAGACCTGTGTTTTTATTTCCTTGTATGTTGAGGTCTCATGCTGTGAGGTGGAACAGCAGAGGACTCCAGAGTAGCCCTGGTGTCTTCGTCAACATCCTCCAGTTGACCTGTTTGCTGTTTCACATGTGCATTTATTTCTTCAGTGCTGCTTTATGGTCACTTTTCAATCAACTGCAGCCACAAATTCTTTTTAGAAACACCCAATTTTGGCTCTTTTTGTTTTGTGTGAATACAAGAGTCAAGTAGTGGGCCGCCCTTTCGTTCTTTTGCTTGGTTAGATCTTATCACATGTATTCACTTTTCATTATTCATACAACCGGCTCTTTGTTTTGGTCTGCCCTGTTTTATTTATGGAAGTCACGTTCTGTGGCTGCAGCTACAAGGTGGATTCCTCGAAGCTTGAGGCGGTTTTGAACTTTTCCACAGGCAAAGCAAAGCACGTGCTGGGTAGCGTTTATTTTACGGTCAGCATTTCTTACAGAACATATGTTGATATATGATGGTAGGAATAGTAAAGGTGTAAATAATAAAAATAGTGATGAATATATAACATGTAGCTGCTTGAGTTTCAGGGTCCTGGTATTGTGCATCCTGTCACACTTACTGGGACACTTGAATAGAACAGAGCCATCGTTAATCCTATTAGAAACACCTCTGCTTTTCCTACTATGACAAGTAGTATAAAGTATTGTGCATTTATGGCTGAGATGTGTTTAGTTTTTCACTTGTTTACATGGCTCAGTGTATCTTAAAGAATTTTAAGTCTAATTTTGGAGAGTGAGATGAGACGATCAATATTAGTCTCAAGTCAGGATGTGTTTAGCCTAGCTTAGCATAAGCACTGAAAGTGGGGGGAAACTGAAAGCGTAGCCCTGTCAAAAGTGAAAAAAATATGCCTACCAACACCTATTAGCATACATAAACAGAAATGTGAAAATGTCAGTCTGTGGTTTTACAGGCAGTTTTGTGTTGGAATTATTTTCTATCAAATTAAGAGCCAGGTGCAGTGAGTGCGCACAGCCCGCCAAAGTTTTTTTTTTTTTGCAGTGAGGTTGCCAGGTCCGGTACCATTCTGCCTTTTTGATGCCGACTATATCTGGCAACCTGCTCCACCAGCTTGGTGCTCAATGCACTAACATGAGGCTGACATCGATCCTCTCATCTCACTCTCGTAAATTGAGCAATTAATTGTATTTCCCAAAATGTTAAACTATTCTTTTGAAGTTTAAAAAAAATTATTACATATCTGACATTTGGTTAAAGCTGGCTTTTTATAAAATACATCAGCTCTTGTCAGACTTTCTGCTGTGTATCTTAATTGTGTGTCTGTTTGCTAGTGAAAGGCCCCTGGATGTATGCTGAGCGCCACGCATGCACAGGCCCTGCAGGGTTCACAACTGCCATCTCTATACCATGATTAATGTCAGTGGCAATATGAAACCCACCACTCCCCAAAGGCTGACTTGGTTTCTCCTCTCTGGGGTTGTTTCATCTTTCTAATGTGGTTGGAATACAGATGGCATGAGCTTAAAATGGGAAACCCATTTGTAGGATCTTTTTAACAAATTTAGACCAAATTAGAAACCCCCCAACTGAGATTCCTTTAAAATTAAAAGGGGTAAGCTGTGCAAATTAAATCAGCGACATCAGTTACACAACACAGCATTTAGTAAACAGCGCGTAATGCATGTAATTTGAGGTATACAGTGTGTGCGCGTTACATGTAGTGACACTTTGAAAAGAGATTATTACACAGACTTTCTGGTGAAAGAACTCTAAACATGCTTTGAATGTAATGGCCCTTTACTTTCATCTCTTGTCTTTACTTCTCTCACGCAGACACTCTCTCGCAGCTCATGTGATCCCTGAGAAGGCTTTTCATTGAGCTCTGGATCACTTCCCAGCCTTCTCAATGGAGAAGAGCTGACGAGTGTTAGATCTGACAGATAGTCAAAGGTTCTATCCTCTGAGCTGATGGTTGCTAATGGATTTTCCCACAGGAGAAGGCCTGTGTCTTTCTGATCTTTATGATATGCAATAATCCACAATTGATAGGCAGTTTACTTAAAATATGGTATCATCTTTTGCAAGATACAATTACAGATGTACCATAGATTTAAGGACCAGATCATGCTGTAATTTACTGAAAGACCTTTCTGTAGCTCCCTTATCTACACTCAGTTCTCAAACATGCCTAATTCTGACTCTTGCCAAGTTTTGTGCTTCTAAAGCTCTGGTTAGAGATCTACAAATCGGGGAACTGACAGATAGCAGTTTGGAAAATGCTGCCAATCGGCCAGGTCACCCTGCATGAGTCACTAATTTCAGACACTGGCCTAGCAGCCATTGACTGAGAGCGTAATCCTCTTTGCTGTCTATTCACATGCTTGGACTTTGTGCAGCTTTACCTGTGAGCGACTTGTGAAGAGAGTATGAGTAGAGTATGAGTTTTTGTACACACGACAGTGTTTTTCACAGGACAGATTTTACGGTCTCATGTATGTGCAATGAGCTAAATGTTTGACACATATCTCTGCAACTTCAGTCATGCGTTTTGTCCTTACCCTGTTCATTGTGGAGAAGTGTGAATGAAAGCTGGCACTGTTACTACTTGCACTTATTGCACTTATATCTGCCACTCACAAGATATCAGTCATTGTGCACAAATTCAAGCTGGCAGCTGCGAACGAGAAATAAAACTGGGATAGACATGACAACTGTCATGGAAAACTGATTATGCTGTTAAAGTTGAACAAAACACAGGAAACCACTACAGGTCATTGACAAAAACATATTGTCCAATAGGAGATAGACAGTCAAAGTCATCAGCTGTCTCAAAGAAAGGATTCCCAGAACACAGCTTTTATAGTATTCTGGAGACAATGCAACTTATTTCCATTCGCCATAGCGGAACTATAGGAACTTTCCAACCCATAACAGAATCCTCAAGTTACAGTCTGCTGAGCAGAAACTGTTTCCACATAAGGACTTGTGTTCCACCACGTAGCTGACCTTTTTGACCTCAAAGGTCAAAGATATATTTATTGTCCCCAAGGGGCAAATTGGACTACAGCCAAAAAATGCAGCACAAAAACATCATCAACAGAAGAGACAACAGGTAGACAAAAGTACCTATACGAGATTCACGTTTCTCAACATACACACACACGCATACAAACTTAGACACATGAAACTGGGTGAAGTTTTGAGATGAGACATGAGTAAAACTGGAACTGTTAGCTAATTTAAAGTAAAAGGCGAGACCATCCACCTCTTTTACAGCTTTACGTATTAGTTTTTCAGACAGAAGTAAATGGTTCACACAGACAAACGGGCTCGCCGGTTAGCGCTGGTTCTCTAGTTTAAAGGGAATAAACGGCATGTCTCTAGCTCTAATCGTTGAAGAGATATTGTGATTTTTGAAATCGTGTACGATCCTGTGGGTCTCGGGGTTAATGCGGAGTGAGAGAAAAATAATTTTGGTTCATTATTAGACTATGGGGGAAGAAAATAATCTGGCGTGCCGTGGCACCATACATTGGTCAATGAATGGGGAAATGCATGTTTTCATAAGATGTCTTCGGTTTTGGTCTGTTGCATGTTGACAGTTTTTTTGGCAGAATCCTTTTTCGAGCTGAAAATTGGCATCAGAAAGAACATGTTTGTAAACTCACCTGGATCAGCGAGGTATGCGACCCCAATAGAGCCTCTTATCTGTTGCCAACACCCGCATGAGGCAACACGTGTGCGAGGCAACAGGGAATGTATGACTCATCTAACCTCACGACAAAAAAAAATCGCAGACACTGTTCAATGTTAGGGTATTATTACAGTGAACACTGGTCAAATGCAACCAAATGCATGCAGCGTAACACTTTTGTGTATATTTAGCCCTGGTGTTAGCTGGCTTGTTTCAGCTTACCTGTGTCTATGCACTGAACCCTGCAGCTAATACCAGCAGATGGACAGCTCACGATTTCTGATTTACATGAATTGCAACCATTCTAAAAACATGGCTCCAAAAATAAATTCTCATAAATCCTGTGCAATACATTTCTTTTAAAGCTAACGCTGTTCGACAATCAACAAGAAGCCTTACACATTTTTGCCAACTATCGACCTTTGTGCACTCTCTCTTACAGGCTCTGCGTGGAGTTATTTTGTTAACAACCAAAAGTTATGTTCACGTTCAGTTTTCTGTGTAACTCTGAGGTCTAACAGATGCATTTCAGACCTCGGCAAAGCCAAACTTTTCATATTTTAAAGCTTGCGTTGCTTACGTCTATGTTTGCCAGCTTGCTGCCTTCTTTCTTGCCGTGCGTTGTTGCGTTTCTTTGCCTGTTTGCATATGCGCATGATAAAGACACAATGGGGGCCCACTCACAAAATGTCACTACATATCTATTGGTGAAAGACTCCACAGGGTGCCTTTTTAATGAAACCTTTATTTTTGACCATCATTGCCCTTTAAAAAATCTGCAGTGCACTTCATGCTCAATCAGAAGTAAATCACCTCTCTGTCCCACTACACCAGGTGGTTCAATACCCTCTCAGAACTCTCCTCCTGCCTTTTGCTGGGAGCGGCTCCCGGAATGAGATTTGTCCAAGGATAATTGGGTTAGAGAAAGACTTGGAGTGTGGGCCAAGGCTGTAACATCATCCAGGTAGCAGCGCTTGGTATCAACTGTAGTAGAGAGATCAAAAATTGAGTGTCATGACTCATAATCTCATAAACATGTGATACAGTATACGAGTCAGTGTGAAGAAAATATGGGAGTGCCACAGTTAAATTAATAGTGAAAGCCCCTCTAAATCCATCACTGCATCCCGGTTAAACTGTATCCCACAACCGTGAGATGCATTAATGTGGGCGTGTGTGTGTGTGAGATAGTATTACTGAGTCAGCCTTGTGGCATGGCTGATTGAGTTAACATATTTGGGAAAAATCTTTCACATTGAGGTGTAGCAGCCAGATAATGTGTTGAGCATGTGGACAGTGAAACTCGAGCTGTGTTCGACGATTTGAGTGGAAAAGCCAGCGGGTCACCGATACCACCTTCACACAGAAACCCTGTCTCTGACACAGGATGATACATCTACTTTTCTGTTTTGTATTTTGTACAATTCAAACTGCGAGTCAGTGTCTGGTCACTGTCCCCCAGTCATATAAAATCTAATGTATAGTACAACGGTGTGCATTTGATAAACAGACGTGCCAAGTCTTTAATTTCAATGAAAGTAGTTGCTGCTGTGTTTATAATTGTGATTCAACTTGGCAGACAGTACTGCGAAATGGTGCCACTGTGTTGGTTTGAAAGTGGTATTAAATTACGCTTTGTGTATTTCATTGTGTCAAATGATTCATTTTTTGTAATGGTCTCGTTGTTTTTTCTTCTGTGTTTCTTTTTCAGAGCAAGGAAATAGCCTTTCAGCTCCAGGAAGACTTAATGAAGGTCCTAAATGAGCTATACACAGTAAGTAGTAATGACTGCCCATTTTTTTTAATCTAATGCACTTAAGTACATTGGTCTTTGCTGTGGTTGAGACGGGTTTATAGCACCAATCTAACTAGCTTCTAACTGTTTGTAACAGCTTGAAGTCTTTAACCCTGTAGGTTAAAGATGTCTGAGGGATCAAATGTTAAACCTTCAAGCAAATAGACTACTACTAAAGATTGCTCAAGCTGTAGGGAAAGTCTATCTAATTTCTGTTGCAGCGCAACATTTTGAAACACAATCTCTTTTACCCTCATGAACTCACTATTCAAACTGTGAAGTATCAACTTTATGTTTGCCTGGCTCATTAGAGTTCATATTCTCTGTTTTTAATGGCTCTTATCAGCTGTGTTTTCATGTCAAGCCACACCGGGGGGTTGGAGCCAAGTAGCAACTTGCCGTATACATTTTCTTTTTCTTTTCTTTTTTTTTTAAGGCATTGTTGCCTTTATTCAATAGCTGTCAGTAGAGACAGATGGGATGCCTGGGGAGGGAGCAAGACAGATTACATGCAACAAAGGTCCCCAGTTGGAATCAAATAAAGGGATTTTGCGATTACGCGGCGTGCACCTTGCACAACTAGCTTACAGGGACACCCACCATATGTATTTTGAAAAACGCAAAATGGCAAACACAGACCTTTGAACCCAGAGGTTATATTTTCTCTATGCCTTAGTAAGTGCCTAGCTATGTATCTGCGGTTTGGTTGCTATAAAGGCCATTTCAGCTCCTCTGTTCAATGACTTTGCTGTAAGTAAGTGGTTGTCTGTGTGTAGCTGACCTTGGTGAAGAAAGGCACTTAAATCATGAATCAATAGCTAATTCCACTGCCTTAATGTCCAGTCGGCCCTGCTAGCTTAGCTTAGTGTAATGCCTCACACAGGTGGTTGTTGGACATTTAGATGCTGGTGTGTTCTTAAACAGGACAACTGGATTAATTCAAGACTTGATTTTATTGCATATTGTGTAAATCAGAAGCCATGCTGCTTATTTATGATTTGCTATGGGTTTACAGTGTAACATAAGCTACCGTAGGTCACTCACAGGCATCAACAACAACAAACGCCAGTCAGGCAGTTTGGTTTCAGAAAAACATGTCACTAAAGTCAAAGTATCAGAGCAACAAACACAGAGCAGTATTGTTTATCTATGTGTTTTAAGTTGATCATGTCATTCCTCACTAACGCTCAATGGCATCGTGTTAGCCTCCTCATTAGTCGCCATGGTAACCTGGGGTGTACACAGCTGGAGGTACAAGTCGAGGCAGTTGTTGTTGCGTCCCAGGAGATGGGTGTGAAAAGCAGCTCAGTTTTTTTCTACAGTCTCCAGTTGCTCTCTGCAGAGCATTACAATGGTTACACTTCCAGTTGATGGCTCCAAACACAACAACGTGTTACTCCAAACTCAATGTGTGTCACTCTCACCACAGTCCACACTCCAGATTTGACCTGGTTTAGCCTCTGTGGGAACACGACACACACACACTGGGTAGCTATTGCATCAGACAGCCACAGCCCCGATCTCAGCCTCCGCCAATGAAATAATAGGCCTGCTCCGTCTCTAAATATGTCCCTCATAACACCAAAGTAAACAGCAGCGGCAGACTCCAGACCAGTAAGTGAGGAGTACAGGGCCCAAGGTCAGTCACCCATCTCTAAACTGGTTCCAGTTGGGCCAAACCCCACCAAAGGCAGAGGGCTCGTTACTCTGTTGTTCCACTCATACAGAAATAACTCAGTTTGGGGAGAAAGAAAAGTTTAGATTTTGAGATGGGTTGAGCCTCTATTTGTACTGAAGCTGAGGTTTTGAGCAGACAAGTGTATCGCATACACAGGTTGCGGAGCTGTAATTTGCTGGAGTCTGTTCATTCCAGGTTAAACCACGGGTGCTCTGTGTTGCTGCCTTCTCCTGTGGGTTTGAATGTATTTTCTACCTTTGTTCTCAGTTCAGCCACGAATCCAGGCCCATATAGCTTTAATGATAGAAACGTTTGATTAAACGTAACACCTGATGAGACATTCACACAATATAGTTTTTTGCTGTTTTGGAACAAATTAAATCAGAAATAAAAGCAAAAATTACTAAACCAAGTTAGAAAGACACACTTGGACAATTTGCCTGTTTTTAATATTTTAGATCTAAAGATGAATCTCCTCTACTCTCACACTTGTGCATCTGTGACCTCTGTAAGGTCGGGATTAGTTTGTATTTTGCTGTTGACACTTTGCAAGTCGTCAGCTGATGGCAGTGAGGCATCAGGACATGCAGTTTTCTCTTGATAGTGCCCCTTTTTGCCATTTTATACTTGCATAACTAACATCAGAAATCTGTTTGAGAAAATAATGTGCAGTGCCTAGGTGTCAACTTTCTTTTGCAGTGCATATACATATTTTATATAAAGATCTATAATAGTGTAAATTGTAATAGTTAATCGTCATACATCTGTGAGGGTCAGTGAGTTCTCGTGCAGATGACTCCATGTCCATGGCCTTCATGTTTCTCCCACAGCCAGTGATTCATCTGCACTGTGCTCAGAGCCCCCAGATTCTTCTGGATACCTTCTTCTGACGACATGAGCCAGTGTTAATAACTTGTATAATGTCTACGGTGTCTTGGAGAACTCATTGTTTGTGTTTTGTGGTTTACCTTCTACTTAACAGTTGAGTCACTGCTAAATGGGCCCATGGAGTATGTATGAGTAACGCTCACACTCCAACCTCTTGTGATGATGATGAGGAAGATGACTCAAACTTAGGAAGTAGTGCTAAATAGCTACAGTGTGATGACACAATGGGCGGAAGGGTTGTCATTATAGCCATCACAAAAATAAATATTTCTATATAGATGTATTTAAGAAGCACATGCTGCATGTTAAACAGGGGATAATATCAATTGTTAGAGCCAGAAAGGTGCAACACAGGGATATCCTTTTTAATGTTTTAGAACACAGTGATTTAGGCATAAAAAACTTAAATGGTATATACAAAAAGTATTAGCCCTCAATTCCCAGAAGTGCTTTCTGTGGCAGGGATCTGTTGTGGCAATATTTGCAATCCAAAAAAGCCGAACTGTAATACCACCATGTGTTGATAATCCCATTGACGTGTATTGACTTTAATTGTATTGACACTAAAGACAGGAGCTGAATTGTGACTCACAGAGCAGTTAACTCTCTTAATATGCTCATGTCAAAACCCGAATCTTCCTTCTGAGTGTATTTGGTTTTTCAAACAGAGATCATTGAAGGCTGCATGTTAGATTAAGCTGCAGTGATTTGTGGTTGTGTGAGCACCTCATATTGAAAGGCTGGTGAGAATCTGTCTCTGGTTTGTATTTAGAGAGACGAACCGCCTGCTGGGAGATGAGCTGAATCGATTTGTGATGAATGTGTGGGTCAAAGGACGGAAGCCTTAGTTGTTGAATATAAAAGGTCCGTCTCGACTATGAAGATGGATTATTCTGACCTCTGACCCCACAGAAACGGGCCTAAAACTCTGTGGTTTTTAACTAACTCTGCGCGTTTTCAGGATGTTGCCCTTTGCCTGTCTTGAAAAAACTAGGACACCTCAGTCAGTAATGACAAACAGGCCTTAAAGGATTCTTTTCTTCTCTGCTTATCTGCACTCTTGTTTGTCTCCAGGTGATGAAGACCTACCACATGTACCACTCGGAGAGCATCAGTGCAGAGAGCAAGCTGAAGGAGGCTGAGAAGCAGATTGGCAGGGGAGATCCAGTCTTCAGCATCCGAATGGAGGACAAATACCAGAGGCGCAGCTCTGTGAAGAAGATCGAGAAGATGAAAGAGAAGGTAGGAACGCCAGTGGTGCACAAGCCCTAACGATTTGAATCCAATTTGTGACAATTGGTTGATAGCAGACACAACATCCACCTTTCCATTAGGCATTTTCTTTTAGTAGTTTGAACACGACAAAACAACCCATCAGGATTTTAAACACAAGAAAACTAGCCTCATTTGGGCGACAGCACAGCGCTATCTCGGTGGTCCCGCTGAACGCGTTAAGGAAAACACACTGTAAGCATTGTCGCAGCCAAACGAGCAGGCTTTGTATTGTCAGCACGAGCCTGTTTTCTGTTAAATCTCTGTGACAAATGATTAAATGGCCTTTTTAACATGACTCTTCCTGGAATTCAACTAAGGAAGTGTTAAAATATGGATGATTTGGAAGTGCGTGAGTCAGAGCCCATTGGTCAGTGGTAAAGAGGAAGTGTAGGACAAAGACAGAGGGCTCAGACTGAGGTGTCCTAGTTGAAGTGAAGGACACAGGCTGCTTTTAGTTTAAGTTTTAGCTTTTCTTCTTTCGCCCATGTTCCTATTTTGCTATTTTGAACAGAGTCTAATTTACATCTCCTCTAATGTTTATTGATGCAGCTGTTTTGCCAGTAATCTGGTGTCTGCTCTGAGACGGCCAAACATAAAAGCACTTGTCAAAAAAGGCAATTCTCAACTCATTAAATTCATCCTCCCACGTTGGCTCTGTTGTTGCCTGTTTCTCATTCTTTCCTCTAATTCTCTCATCAGCGTCAAGCCAAGTACTCCGAGAACAAGCTGAAGTCGATCAAAGCCCGGAACGAGTACCTACTGACACTGGAAGCGTCAAACTCCTCCGTATTCAAATACTACATCCACGACTTGTCAGACTTAATTGACGTAAGTATAAAACCACATGCTTTTGTCAGCCGTGTTCTGTGACGGCACAGGCTTGTTTGTCTCCAATGAGACGGGGAAAAGTGTTTTGCTCGGGACACTTTAACATAAATAGAACCCACACTTTGCAGTCATCTTTCTGTGGGCTGATTTCTTTCCTCATCCTAAGGTAGATTTTATTATGTTTCTTTGTGCTTGTGACGCAGAAGACCTATTGCTATTCAGGGGCATTTTCACAGACCTTAAGAAGAGATATAAAATTATGACTAGAGGAGAGACAGATGACTTTAGCAGCCGGGCCCGATATAAAAGAGACCTTAGGACACCAGACTGTGGGATGGAAATTACAGTGCAGGACAGAATTAAAGCATCTTATTAACTTTTGCGATGAAAACTATTCTTTCCTCTTTTCCTTCTCTTAACGTCATTATTGAAAACCCCCCATATTATATTCAGTTCGTGTGTGTTTTCCTGACATTTTGTCACTGTTTTGAAATGTTTCCACATCTTTCAGACTGTGTGAATGGAGAGTGGGAGTGGCCCTGACCCTGAAACCAAGCTTTGTTTTTCTTTTTGTCATGTACAGCTGTGGGCCATCACGCCATTCAGTACAGCACTACTCGTCTCTCAGCTCTGCCTTGCAAGCAGATTGCTTTGTTTGACCTTTTTTGCTAGCGTACCAATAAACATGACTTATTTATGGCTCACCTGGGTTATTATGGTTTTGTTAGAGAAATAAGCATACTGCACCATTTTCTGTGGCGTTTCTAAGGAAATGGGAGAAGCCCGGCTTTC
This sequence comes from Gadopsis marmoratus, assembly GCA_036023855.1. Classification (NCBI taxonomy): domain Eukaryota; kingdom Metazoa; phylum Chordata; class Actinopteri; order Centrarchiformes; family Percichthyidae; genus Gadopsis; species Gadopsis marmoratus. The sequence goes on along the minus strand of JAVQJF010125112.1, from coordinate 19,193 downwards.
TGTATTCCAGACGGGACTGAAGGAGAAGAGAAATGCAACCTCTATTCAGCGGCATGCTGTGCGCTGAAATTACCCCTCTCCCTGCTTTCTCTCAAGCCTTCACATCTCACCGGGGGGGGGTGCACTCTGCGTGGGCTGTATGTGCAGACTCTCACACATTTGTTTATTGATGAAGGAGACTTTTTATAGTCCAAAACAAAGTGTACAACCCGACAAGTAACTAGTAGTGATGGTGTTTGCCTATCACTTAGGCCATCGTGCGTGTGTCTTCCCAGGAGGTTCTAGTTATTAAAAATCAGCATTAGATCCTGGAGTTAACATTATGTAACATGGAGGCAACACTGCTGCCTCAGAATGTGCTGGACTGCTAACCGGGGAAATCTGTGTCAGTCAATTATAGGTATATTTGCGTGTGTTATTTAAGACAATTCTAAGAAATAAGTCTTATTTGTTGGCATTAATCACGTGAAATTATTGGCTTGTTTCTCTACCGTGCAAGCATTACAACTATAAACAAACCTTAAACGGCATCAGGACGTACTAGCTAAAGATTTGGCTAATCCTGTTATGCCATCTGACAACAATTTATCAAGAAAATACTTGTTAATGAAAAGAAGTAAAATAATCATTGGCTGTAGCCCTAGTCTAGTCTTAGCTTGTGCATTATCAAACCTGTAGGATAATTTGAGTTTCTGCCATGGTAGGCTTCTGTCCAGTGTTTTGAATTTAGGTGGCGGGGCGACCCTTTCATGTTCATGTGGGTCATGTGAATTCTACCTTTTTAAACTTGCTGTTGGAAACACTGGAAATATTTAAAATTTCAAGTTTTAATTTCCTATAAATTCTTTTAATCTATAAGTACCCGTCTTCCTGATTTTCCATCGGACATGGTCCCTCCTCTTTCCTCTCATCCAGTGCTGTGATTTGGGGTACCATGCCAGTCTGAACCGGGCCCTGCGGACCTACTTGTCAGCCGAATACAACCTGGAGACTTCACGCCACGAGGGTCTGGACATCATAGAGAATGCTGTGGACAGTCTGGACCCACGAAGTGACCGGCAGAGGTTCATGGAGATGTACCCTACCGCCTTCTGCCCACCGACAAAATTTGAGTTCCAGCCTCATATGGGAGACGAGGTACATAGTTTAACAATAGTAGCTGTGATGATGAAAATATCTGATAATTTTGCATTTGTAGTATGGCTCATAATTAAATTGATTTATTGTTAAATTGTTGGGAACTTAATTTGGAGAGAAAAAACCTGCGGAAAATAAACCTTATATCACGAGTTATAAGATGCTTTGTTTCCAAAACACTGAACAACACTGAAGTGAATTTGGAGTTGATTTTAAAACAAGTCTCAGACTTAATGAGGTTTGATTTATTTTCTTTTTTTTGTGTGTGTGTGTGGCTTAAGTGTTGCGTTTTACTGTGCCTGGGCTGCTGGATGAGGTTTTATGAGGCACTGAATTTGACAAATCATGTGTTAATTCTCCCCCTGCAGTCATGTGTTATGAGTTTTACCGTTTGGCTGGCACTACCAGCGCTGATATCATGTCTGTTTACTAGCTGTTGTTGTGTGGCTGTCTACATTCAGTTGGCAGAAGTCACTGCGGTCTACTCTGCAATTGAAGAAGAATTTGGATGCCTGCGTCCTGTTTAAACCAGAGGTTATGTGGCCTCCTTCCTTCAGAAGGTTGTAATTTCAGGTTCCTTATCGTTGACAATGCACTTCCTTTTTGTTTTTCCTCCAGGTGTGTCAGATCTCAGTGCAGCCGCCGGCGAACGGGGAGCTCATCCTGAGGTTCCAGCAGCTTCAGTCTCGCCTGGCGACCCTTAAGATCGAGAACGAAGAGGTAAAATGGTGCAAATAAATTCAAGTCATTATACAGGTATTTGTGGTGTGTGGGGGTTTGTCAAAACTATTCTCTGCTACTGCTCTGGTTTTGTTGTCTGCCAGAGATGCAGGAGTTCTGTTATGTTACTGTTTGTTGATCTCAAGATGCTAACAGTTGCAGAGCATTACAGATACTAAAGAAAGTTAACTTTAGCCAGAAGTCATCCAAGGTGAGCCAGAGAATAGTTATGAGTTATAATAGATGATCTCCGAAGAATCACATTTTTTTTTGTTATACACACACACACACCACACACACATGCACACTCTGTATTTTCCTCTCTCTCATGCCCTGCAGGTAGCCATCAAACCCTCTCTGTGAAGCTTCCATTTTTGCTCCCACTGGTAGAATTCTGTCTCGCTTTTATTTGCACAAACATGCCCTGCACTACTCTGTTTTGACATTGGAGGTGCATCTCTGCTTCTCAGGCTGTATTGTTTTAATCTGTCTGCAGCATGCTTGGCTAACTCCACTTTTCTTCTTTTTATAAAACAAAAGCCAACAGAGGAGAAATGCCACGAGTGCCACAGTTTCACAGAGTGCAATCACGTCCAACTGACTGGCCTTTTGTATCACATCTGACCTGCTTCCTCTCTGAGCTCTCACTGCTTTTCTGTCTTCATCCACTCTGTTTCTCTTGCACTTTCTTTTTTTTTTTATCCCAATACAAAGATGGGCAGAAACACGGGAGCACGCCACTGTGTCACTTCAGATTCATTTTGATCATATTGTTGACATTTTAGAAAATCTGACAGCTGTTAATATGGAGTTTTTCCTTACTGCTGTCGCCTAGTGCTTGCTCATGGTTTGAATTGTTGGGTCTCTGAACAAGTGCTATGAGATAACTTTTTTATGATATGGCGCTATTTAAATAAAACGGAATTGAATTGAATCAAGCAAAAGTGTCAAATATTTGCTGTTTGCAGCCTCTGACATGTGTTTTCAGTCTAAATTGAGTATGTATACTATTTTTTTTTTTTACATTTTATAGACTTAATGATTAAGGTGAATTTATAGTGGATATAATCCCTAGTTGCAGCACTACTAAGTATCATTCAGACCCAGCGTTTTGTCGTTTTATGCGGTGCATCATGGCTGGTCAGGGTCCTGCTGGTGTCATCACAGTTCACGCTGCCTGGGCAGAAAAGCATGCACCCCTGTGTGTGTGTGAGGGTATGATGACAGGTCCTGGTCGCTTCATGTGTTTTTCTGCCTGCCTCGCAGAAGCGGATGTCCTGGTGGCCCAGAATCGGAGGGCGCTGCTGCCTTGTGTTAGGATCACCAGATGGCCTCTTTTCCTGGGCACAGTGTGCCAAATACATGCTTGAAAAATGAACTTTCAAAGCGCTGTGACGACCTACAAGCACGACTGTCAAATGTACAAGAGAGAGAAAGAGTCTGTCTTTATCCGGCCAGGAAATGCTGCAGGGCAGTGTAGAAGTGCAGCTGTTTCCTCAAACCTCTTTGACTCTCGTGAAACGGTGAAAGAAAACATTGCTGAATAATTCACTCTGCATCAGTGGTGGGTGGGATTGTGACGTGAGGAGAAAACTCTGGATCCCGCTCTTAACTAAGCCCTGCTGGGTGCCTCACTGCAGAAATTTCAATTGAATTTTTCTTCATTAATAAGGCTGCTCTTCGAGGACGTCGTTCATTTCAGCTCCTCAGTCAGTCAGCGTGGTTCATCACTTCTTCAGATGTAATAATCTGGCCATTTAGACCTCATTTGCCTCCGTATGAAAATAGCTCTTTTTCTTCTCTTGTCTCACCAGATATACGGTTATTCTCAGGATGTTTCACTCTAAACTCTGGCAATCTAATACCATGTCCTTTTGCAAGGAGTGTTTGTTTTCCGTCAGCTAAATCTCAGGGAGGCACTTTGTGTGTGTGCTCATAGCGAGATGATCAGCAGATTACACACTTGCTACATGGTCTGTATGGATAGCAGTCTGCCTTTTGAGGTGTGATGATAGATGTTGAAATAACTGTTGCTGGTGTACTGCTGCTTTTTTTTATATATATATATATATATGTATAGTGTCCAGTGAATGACGGCTGAATGCAAGCCAGACTGACACTTAGCTCCTCACATTGGTGCGCTCTCTGTATGGCACCTTAGGAAATTCCTGAGTCATGGTTCTTTATTAAAAATATTTCTTCAGGTCTGTTGTGCAGCCAGGGACTAATGGGCATATCCACCGAGTCTCACTAAGAGGTCCGTTGTAATTGAGCCCAGCAGTGAACACTGGTAACTATTCATCTGCTGAATAATGGATAAACCCCAACAGCTTTTTCACTGAGAGCAATTCTCTCGCATGCATGAGTCCTGTCTCCATGATGACAGCCTCCACGGGGGCCACACGGGATGAGGCTGCCAGGGACACGGAGAGAGGGAGACCAGACTCGCCCAGAACGCGTAACTAATGACGGTGTCGCAGCAAGTTACCTGTTTTCACGACCTGCTGTTGAGTAAACCAAAGTGCATACATGTAAAGTGATGGTGCACGTGTAGATTTCAGTTTGTTTTCTTTGTCTGTTGCTGGCAGCAGGTTCTTTCTCATTCCCGTGCAGAAAATCACTCCTTTGATCACCAAATGACAATCCCCAACTGTTGTCCTAGGACAGGATGACGTCTTTGCCAAGTTTTATGATCACAAAATCCCCCATTTCCTTTTTCCATGCTGTCATTAGTCGTGTTCAAGCCTGCAGTGTGTTTTGCTTCACGATGGGATGGATCACACTGTAACTACATCCACATTGTGTGCATGAAAGAGATATAGTCCATCTTGCTTTGCAGGTGTGTGTTTTTTTTTCTTTTCTTTTTTTTTTTCTTCTTCAAAGGCCAAATGAGTCACAGATCAGTCTAAAAACAACAAGCTGTAATCCACTGTTGTCTCGCTGTGTGTAACAGTTACAGCAGTAATACACCTTGTTCTTTCATTAGCAGCAAGGTCCGACTCACGTAATAACTAAGAAATGGGGCCACTGCCTTTGAGTGGGGGTCCTGACCATTAACAATAATTAGGAGGAATTCCAGCCGCGTCTCGCTCCGGGCCCCGTTGACCTGTGGTGCCCCCACCTTTTAAAAGCACACACAATTGGGCTGCGACTGCCACAGCACTTCACTCTCCCCCACTGTGTCTCCTCTGAATGAAGAGGAGCGTTTTTTCTTTTCTGTTTTCTGCTGAATTTTTCCTGAGAGGTGGTTGTTGGTGTTTCTACATCAGCATGGCCTCTTTCCTTCTGCAGCGTTCCCGCATCAGTGATTCATGCTCACACTTGACAGTCCAGACTCTTCCTCCTTGTCTGGTTTTCTCCTCTCTCCTTCCTATTTCTACTTGTTCTGCAAATGCCCCTAGCCTATATGGCCCTACATTGGTGTTGTTTTAGTAAACTAGGTGGTTAGACAGTGAATTAGAAGGATTAAACATCATGCAAAGTGTACACTGGGGACTGATTGCCAGGAAACATGGTACAGACATTCATGGACCCCTCAGGATAATCTGTAATAACTTTGGTGTTCCCCTGACTTTCCATCTAGCGCCAGTATCAGGTCACAATTATAATTTGTTGAAGATATTACCTGCAAAATCAATGACATTCCCACCAGCCTCAGCTGTACTTCACTTTTGTTTTTAGTGCTAATTACCAACTGTTAGAATGCTAATATGCTACACTAAGATGGTGAACATGGCAAACATTATACTTGCTAAACAATCAGCATGTTAACATAATGTAGTATCATTGTGAGCTTGTTAGCATGCTGATGTTAGCATTTAGCTCAAAGCACCGCTATGCTCAAGTAAAGCTTCACAGGTCTCACTAGCATGGCTGTAGACTCTCAAAATATGACTTAATACAACTGAATTCCAATAATACTTTTATTTGTTATCAAAGTACGACCAGCAGTGGGCCTTGTTGTACCATCACTTCTGTATACTGCAAGTTCTTTATTTACAGTCTGCACAATCAATTTGTATCTGCTTTGGTGTCTTAAATTTTTATGAGTGGTTACAAACTCATTTGCCCAACTATTTGTTAGTCACATCCTCTGTCATCAAATACTGGACACGGTCATGGCCTGCAGCACTTGTGCTGGCTGAACGTCCTGACATTTACAAGCTCCAGCAGAAGCACTCCTGCTGACAGGGAGGAGGCGATTATGGAAATTAATCTTAAACCTGCCACTGAATGTACCATCTCCAGCAGACACTGTTCACCTCCGACCCCAGTGAGTGCATGCAAAATGATAGGTATGGGTGGGAGTCATGTTCAGGTGCTGGCTTATTTTTAGGAATGTGCGTCTTGTCAGAAAACACTTGAATTCTTCAGTGTCGGGGGATAGCAAGAGAGGTTTTTAGGCAGTGTGATGATACGAGCCGCTGAATATCCTATAATGGTAGCATCGTGACAGTGAAGAGACGACATCCAGCTTTTAAGCCGTCCAACCAATTCTTCCTCATCTTCTCCCTCATCCCTTGTGCCTCCAGATTAAAAAGACATCAGAGGCCACCCTCACCACCATCCAGGACATGGTGACCATCGAAGACTACGACGTGTCCGAGTGTTTCCACCACAGCCGATCCACTGAGTCGGTCAAGTCCACTGTGTCGGAGACGTACCTCAGCAAACCCAGCATAGCCAAGAGGAGGGCCAACCAGCAGGAGACAGAGCAGTTCTACTTTATGGTGAGTGGAGGTTTGTGCTGTAAGATCAAAGGGTTGCTGGTGGATACGAGTAAGCAAATACGAAGGGAAAAGCCTTCAGAGATGTCCTTTTATTTCTGTACGCAAATAGAAATAAATCTCTCTTATCTACTCTCTTTGATGCCTTGGTTAACTTTCTATACGTAGATGAAAATGCCCAATTTCTCTAGTCCAATTATAGACTATGTGAACTCAAAGTTTTTATCTGGACTTTAAAGTGCTTTATCTGTGCATGCAAATTTTATTGGATTATTGAATATCATGCACCAAGCCACTTTGAAATCTTTGATCAGCTGGCAGAGAGTGTAACTCTCCCAAAACATTTCCATTTTGTAAGGCTAACTGCTATCCTGTTCCAGTCTAAAGATGGACATGCTCTGATAAATGCTTTAAAAAGACTCTCAGCGTGTCCTTTGCCCTTGGCTTTCTTATCGCAGATTGCTGTCTTAAGAGCAGGCGCTCTGCGGCTGGCACTTGGGGCCGCCATGTAATTACTCTCAATTCTCCACAGAAATTCCGGGAGTTTCTGGAGGGCAGTAATCTCATCTCCAAACTGCAGGCCAAACATGACTTGCTGAAGAGGACACTCGGCGAAGGTACAGTCACGACCCCTTTCCTTTCATACCCGAGTTCCTGTTGTCACAGTGTGTTGGCTACTTGCTCTTGATTCTTACCCCTCAATGTCAAATCCACTTTCACCAGTTCGTGTGTCGCCTTCCTCCAGCCTAAACGTATTAGCCCTAATCAGTGTCCAAACAGGCAACCTAACTACTATGTCTTTCTGAGCAATTTCAGCCTTTTCCGTGGTTGTTTTCCTGCTTTTTCCACTACTCAATGCTCCTAGATTGTAATCTGGGTTTTAGCCAGGCAAGTCAGAGCTGAAGGGGGATTGTGAATTTGTATTATGTGTCTTAGTGATTGATTTGCTCCCAACTTAATAGACTGCCGTGTATTAGAGGGGTGGCGGTCATTACCGAGGATCTACATTGGTGGGATCTCCTCGAGGCCTCAGCTATTCTTCAGCACAGAGCGTGTCTGTCAGTCATTGTTCCAACCAGCAGTCCTGGTGGTCTCCGTCAATGAGTAACGGAGCCGCGTGCAAACGAGGCAGAGAAAAGCCTCCTGCTTCTCCCACATGCTCCTTAAGCATATTGTTGTCAGTGAGCTGAAGTACAGTATGAGTCACTCAGACACAGACAGGTCAGATCCTGTTCATAGAAACAGGCGGCCAAACATTCGAAACTTCTCTTGTTCTCCAAAACCATTTGGAAGCTATTTTGTGCTTAATACTACTTTGCCTGTCCAAACGTGTAGTTCTGTGTATTACTATAACGATTAGTGTGCCTGTGTGCCTACGTAAACGTGCTGCATGTTTGTTTGTACTGTAATTGTAATGTAGTTAAATTGCTGCCTGTGGGAAGTCTCTGCTCTACAAGCTTTGAGCTGCTGTGTGTTTGTGTGCGTATGAGTTTTGTTTGTGCTGCTCAAGAGGCCACTGGTTGTGGACAGATGGCAGGCTTCAAATGCTTCACCAGGCGTATGCAAAATGCACCGCAGGGACCTCTGCGACAGGTCCTTTCGAGTCCACACATCTAACTTCCCTTCTCACCTCTTCTCTTTTCTCTTTGCCCGCAGGCCACAGAGCTGACTACATGACCACAAGGTAAAGTACACACTTGCACTTGAGGACCTGTGCATATTAAGGTTACACACCCAGTCCACTCTCCTCTCAACAGTGACAGAAACCGTCGCAATGTGTTGCAGCTCATCAAGGCGAGGACAGTTTGCCTCAATTCTCATGTGAGGTCCTCTATGACCATGAAAGCAGAGGAGTCCGTAGTTAGACTCGGAATGAAAAGCCCCTGGAGAGCACTGAGCAGATGTGCCGGCCTCCATGTTTTCTAAGCCCAACCTGGTATCCCTTTCCCAACAGTAACCTGTGTCAGGTCTTAATGAGAGGTGGAGAATGTTTAACATAAGAAACGAAAGGAGAGAAGAAACAATTTGCATGAAATTTAAATGTTTTAGAGCCAGATTTAAAGAACAAAAGAGTAGCGAATAGGAACACATGGGTCAGTCGAATCCTTAGTTTTAACTTCTGCATCTTTGAAAAAACAGGTACTCTTCTATGTTCAACAGTTAACTTATTTAATATACTCCCATTGGTGTAATTAAGTCTTAAAAAGCTTTTCAGTTTTTTTGACGATTTGTTTTTTTTCACTTTTTATTAAAAAGAAAACGACATGTATACCATATTTTCAGTTCCTCCTGAGCAGTGTAAACTGTTATGGAGCCGTTTGCAGTGAATGGTCAGTAAGCAAACGAGAGAAAATTGATTTTACGCTGTCGCCTCACGTTTTTAAATTTTATCATCAAAAGTCTAGCTTGGAGTTTATTTTGCCCTTGAACCGCAGGGCAAAGGTCACATCCAACAATGTTCTCTGTTCTGATAAGAAACTCAAATGTTTCTTCCATGGAAACGTTAAAATGGGGTAGAACTGAGAAATGAGTAGAACTGAAAGGAGTAGTGGATTAATTCATTAGTTCAAAAATCTAATACGTTTAAGTAATTTTTCAATCAAAAATGCCAAAAGTTCTCTACCTTCACATGTCACATTGTGACAGTTTGCTGCTTTTCTCTGTTTTATATTCCTGTAAACTGAAAATCTTTTGTTTTTGGATTGTTGGTCAGACAAAACAACACATTCAAAGACATCACCTTGAGCTTTGCGAAACTGTAGCACATTTAATCAATCTTAAAAATTAATCAAAACATTTTTGGCAGATTAATCAATGATGAAAATCATTGTTAGCTGCAGCCCTGCTCTTCAGTAGAGAGCACCAGTAGACTGTCAATAAAGTAACAGCGCTTTTACATCAGTAGGACATTCGCTGACTCCTTGCTGGCCTGGGGTGACGGTATGCGTAATGACACAGCAACGATTTCATCTTTTGTTTTGGAATGATCAGATATTTAAGACATCTTCAGACCTATTTTAGCAGAGGAATTTGGTCACTGTGATGGAGCAGAAGAAGAAACCAAGGTCCCAGACTCTTTTCATCTCGGTCCTACAGGTTACAAGAAGCCAAATTGCATTAAGTCAAACACACCGACACACAAACTAAGAGAGGCGATCCCCTGCAGGGCCAGTCATGGGGTAGATGCCGACACACACGCTGTTCTCAGCGGGTCTGATATTTCACTGGCCTGTGATATCTTGCAGAGAATGAAAAGGACAGGTTTATAAAGAAAATGTTCATTCACTGGTTTTAGATGAGTCTGAAAATGCCCTCATTCCACCTGTCCATCATGTTGAGTCGAAGGGTTTTAAAGATTAGTCGGCCTCAACTTCAGTTCAAGTTTGTGAAGGACATAAAGGTTACCAGAGAAAAGATAAACCACTCTGAAAGTAAAACTGCATTGTTTACTTACTCTCATGCATTCTTTGTATTCTAGACATCCCAATGGGCCGTTCAAAACCCACACTGGCACCCGACGGGCTAGACCCCGCTCTGTTTTTAATGTTAAGTTATTTAATGGCAATTTGGAGTCATTTATCAAGGTACTGATTACCAGTCTGCCTTCTTGACATTGCTCCTCCTCTTATCTATTTTCTGTCTTGCTCTGGCTTTCTGGCCATTTCGGTGGGTTCCCCCAAAGCATCTTAGCTTTGATTTATCTTTTACCAGCAAACAAAAAACAACATATTTGTGCTAAGATGGATTCTGGAAACCTTCCACATGAGTCAGGGAGCTCTGGCGGTCTGCGTCTTGAGATGTAAGGGTGGCACTGGTAGATTTGGAGGGCCGCAGGAGGAGAGGAGTGGCAGTTTTTGAGGGATAAATGTTTGTCTCAGTCAGCTCCTCTGACTCACTGCTGACCTGGCATCAGTGCGCTGCTCTGGCAGAGATATTCTCTCCTCCTCCTCCAGAGCGAGAGCAGAGGCCAGTGGAAAAACAGCAGGATAAATGGCAGTCAGGGAGCGGATGCCAGACTGATAAGGCGTGCTGCCTCCCTCCTACGGCCTCTTCACTACCTCTCACTGGTGGCCCGTGTCTGGCCTGGTCCTGTCCAGTTCCTATTGTGTACTTTCGTGGGTTTGATGCCAGCACAGAGTGGAATGAGGGGGCACTCTTAGTAAAAGCTTTGGTGGGCAGCTGCTGTGGTCCTAATTTGGGTCTTGCTTTTCTCTCTCTTTCTGTCTGTCTGGCCATCTCTGGCTCTTGCGACACTTCTCTGTAGCCGCGGACGACGGAACTCACACGCTCGACATCAGGTAGACACCTTGAAGCGTCTTGGGGGGCCCATGCTGCTTGCCTGTGCTCAATTCCTTTATCTGCCCTGCCTTAACATCATTTTCACCTCCATGTTGTGTTTGTCTACATCTTGTTACCTGACTTCTGTGAGTGGACTGAGACAGTCTGAGTTGAAGGTTTTCTCCTTAGACAGTATAGTTGCAGCTAACTGTATGCGCAAATGGTTTCCCAACTTCAAAATTGGTGCTGAAATAATGTGATGTAAAGCAGTCCATCCCCAGTCTCACATATCCAAAGGGATATTATTACATAATCCTGCAGCACCAGACCTGTGCTTCAAGCCTCACAGCTCCACTCCAACGATAGATAGTCGATTTTGGCATGGTCGCTGTGTTTGGACTGTGTGTATACCCCCGACAGCTGTAAACAGATCCACTGTATCATTAAGAGGATGTACTGAGTCCCTGTCCAGTGCTGAGCCGTAGCAGCAGCTGGCACCGAGGCGGAATAAGAGTGCAGTTCACGTCAAAGTGCGTGAGAGGAATGTGTTTTCTCCGAAGGGGATGGTGCTGCTCCTCTCACCTCTCCCACTTCTGCCCTGAGCTCCATACTGAGTGTGTGGCTCTTTAGATAACTTATCGGTAATATAAACACAGGGTGCGCTCGACAGCTAGCATAACAAGACATAAAGTATATTCAGCAACACTGGAGGCCAATTGAAATGTGTTGTACAACAGGTTAGTACATGCCTCTTGTTGTAACTTTGTGAACAATCAAACCGCTTTTGAAGCCGGAACTCGGTCTGTCTCAGTAAGATCTCAGAAAGGTAACCCTCACTTTGTAGCTGAACTTACCAACTTCATTTACACTGCGTGTGCATGTTTGTATACTTTTAACATCACGTTCACCCATTTCTGTAAGAGCCCGACCGATACATCAGCAGGCCGACATCACCAGTCTATACCAGGACATCACAGATATATTTTATTTTTATCTGAGTCTGTTGTATTTACTGATCACAGTGTAATATTGTATTTTATTTACTGGTTATGTTTGTTAAAAAGAAATTCACTTTTTATTTCCATTTATCTTTACATGTATTTTATTTAAGAAAGCCAATACATTGTATTGGATATATATTATTCTCAGTTGTTGATAGCATTCGCAAAAGTCAAGTGTCTGTCGGGCTCTCATTCTGGTATGTGTAATGAAAGCAGGCTAGTCATACATGATCTGACATTTGGGTGTTTTTGTTTACTTTGCCTACAAAGGACTCTGGACAAGCCATCCCCCGTGTGGTTGAAAGCTGCATTCGCTTCATAAATTTGTATGGTGAGTTGGTTGTTGTGCATAGACACCTTGTCACTTCAGTTAAGCAACCATAAATTAATGAGTGTATTTATGGTTTTTTTTCTGCAATTAATACTCTTCATAAGTCAACTGCAACTTGCTTCTTTTCCAAGTCTATCTGACTTTGGGGAAAAGTGGCACTTCAGTGATTTCCAGGCGTTAGTTCTTTGGGCGTGTACGTCATTTGTCATGTCGATGTGTTCCACTTCAGTCATGGAAAAATGCAGATTCCATCCTGTTTACAGCGGCGGGGCCCTTTTCCACCCAGCTTCCCAAACATACCGTGAGGCAAACCGACAGACCACTTAGCCTGGCACAAGCGATGAGTTACAGTGTTGGTTTTAAACCAGGTTGTAAATGAATGTAAAGATGTGACAGTAGTGAGATGTCATGGTTTGCAGGCTCATCCGCTGCATCTCTGACGTACAGAGAGAAATCTAAAAAAAGACAGCGGACTAATCATGCCTCTTTCTGACCCGTGACCTCTTTTCTTATTAAGTCCTAATCCCAGCTGAAAGACACTTCAGTAAAGCTTGATTGCGGTCTCCTTAATTAGAAAAAGTGAATAGCCTTATTGAACAGGATGTGCCTCTTATGTCCACTAAAACAGGTTTTATTTGCTTAGTGAGGGAGTTTCTTTCTGTGACCGTCAGAGTGGAATTAGTGTCTCTTCCTTTGCCTTCTGTTTCTCCATCTTTGCCCTCTTTCTTTGTCTTTCTCTGTGCAGGCCTCCAACATCAAGGAATATTTCGTGTTTCTGGATCCCACCTGGAAGTCAATGACATCAAGAACTCATTTGAAAGAGGTACATGATGTTAAACTATAGTAACTACAAATTATCACCTGGATCTATAAATGGTTTAAGGTTTTGCCTCACTGTTATCAGATCCAAAAGTTTGGTATAATTACGAGCTTATTATCACTCATTATATCGACCACATTTAGCCAGTGGGCTTTTTTTGTTTCTATTAGGTATATTTTCCATACATTCATGTGCATTTTAAATGATTAAGTACGTCCAACTGACCTGCTCACCTGTCTGTGTTTCAGGAAATGACCCTCTGACGGATGATGAGAATAATCATGACATGAACTCGGTGGCCGGCGTTCTCAAACTTTATTTTCGCGGTCTGGAAAACCCTCTTTTCCCCAAAGAGAGGTTCAATGAGCTGCTGTCTTGCATCAGTAAGAACACACATATTTTTCCTTAGTATCAGTGAGGTAGTTTTATTCTGAGTGCATCTCTTTGTTGATGACCATGGCACAACGACTCTGTGCTTTTCTGTTGAATCTTTTAATTTTATTCTAGTGTTAGATTTTTTTTCTTCTTTCATTTAAAAGCAAATTCATCTCACTCAGATGGAATGTGAATCCTCACAGCTTTTTACTTGCGTCTTCCCAATTAACATTTCCACAAGCTCTAATTTTTTTTTAGCACAATTGTAGCCTTTTAAAATCCTTTAAAAAGATGCGCTTGGCATTGCTTTTCTCCCTTACACCATGTATTATGCCACAGATTACCACAATGTTAGACCAGTTTTGATGGATTTACACTGAACTGCACTGGTGTGTAGGCATTGTTAAAGTTAGAAACTTTGAAAAACATTTACAAAATTATAACAAAGAAAAATTATATATATATTTAAAATTATTATTATTTGCCCGTTTTCACTGGGACTATAGTATCTCTAGTAGACCTATTAGCTGGCATCATTCACAAAGTGTCAATCAAATATAATGCTCAAATGGAACAGCATAATTAACTGTCTGTGGTGATCAGAATGGCTCTGACTTCTTCCCTCTGACTTGTGTTGATGCTACCCTGTGGTATTTGGTTGAGCACTGAGAAGGATATTATCTGTCGTAAGTGGCACAACACTTGCCGTGCTTACAGGATTGTGGTGGAATGTTAAACATCCACAGCACTGAGCAACATTTGAATGCAGAGCTGAATCTACATTGAAGTCGTCATGAGAATAGTCACATTGTCATTTTGCTGCGAGTCAGTTCACACAGGTCAGTCAGGTCTTTGTGTGGCTTTTTCTGATCTTTTAAGACATTACATGGGGGACGTTTGGCCTCTGTTGAAGTACAATTGAACACACACAGAGTCAGATGGACACAACATGTGCTGTAATGCCTCGTGCAGCTTTGCGTGTGCCATGTGTACTTGTGTGTTTTTATGTTCATGCAGGCGAATGTGCGAAGTGTGTCTGTTTCCTGGGTGTACTCTTACTCATTTGTGCAGGATGAGTGGTGGGGATTCCCTGTTTACATTCCCCAGTTCAACATGCCAGTGATTTCAGCATGGGCTGAATGCCCAGCAGGTTCCATATTAAAAACCCTCTGCTTATTCCATATGGAGCGGTTCAGACTAGGTACGAGATCACGTTTCCATTTAACTGTTCTCAGTTGACAGTTTATTTTTTTTTTTTTTAGTCCAGTATCCACCAGAGCGTACTGCAGCATCTCATGTCTTTTATTTTGGAAGTTGCAGCAGGGATGTTTTGCGCGGGTGTGGTTACCCGTGTGTTTGTAGGTGATGTATAAGCGTACACTGGAGAAGCTCTTTAAATAGTAGCTTCTGAAGTGCCTTGCAGAATCCTAGTTAGGTATTCATGAAAAATGAAATACATCACAAGTATCCCAGCAGCCCAAATCCCAAGTCCCAGATGGCACGGAGTGGCTGGAGGGTGACAGGGCTATTTTTAGCAGCCAGCAGAGCCCCAGCTCAGCCAAATAAAATAGGCTGCTTCAAGTGCCACAGAAAGAGCAAATGAGATAGTAATGAAAGACATAGAGGTTGGCATTCTATAGCATGTTGATGAAGCACAATATGAGAAATATTTTTAAATGCTTTTGATTTCGTTATGTTAATGTTCCTGCAATAAGCATGTTCAGTGCAGGAACACTTACTCCTTTGTTGGTAATATCCTCATTTCTGCAAGGACAGAAGAAAAGAGTGAAAGAGTAGAGAACTTGACCAAATGGATTTAGAAAGATGCTGTTTTCCTTTAAAGCTTCCTCTTCCTCTGTAGTGAAGGTCACCACCACAGCTGATGCATTTCATGTGGTCTCTATATACACACACACACACACACACACACACATGCACTTATTGCATTAGTAAATCTTTGCTGGTCCTCCAGAGACATACAGTAACTCTAATAAGTAATTGGCTAAGCTTCAATCTGCTCTTGTATTTGTATGCTGGGACATGGTGTGGTGATGATCAATATATGGACATCATAAGATAGATGATTATATAAATGGCTTTGCAAGGTGGTGTATTTGATGCGTAGCTGAGGTGAAAGGACGGAAACGAAGCCTTAATTAATTTAACAATATTTTTCTTTTTGTATTTCAACATCGTACTGTATTAGCATACGCTCTCTGTCCTGTCTTTGCGGCTGTAGGAATAGATAACCTGTATGAGAGAGCGCTGTACATCCGTAAGATCTTGCTGACCATTCCCAGATCAGTCCTCATCGTCATGCGCTACCTCTTCGCCTTCCTCAACCAGTAAGTTTGCAGGCACTAACCAGTAAATCCATTCTGTGTTCCACTACCCGCTTTATGGAATGTCATTCTAAGTTGAGCATCCACTGCTGTCAGTCACGATTTGATCTTGAATACAGTCCCCAGTGCTGTGTCCTTTTCTCACTTGGTCTCCTTGTCCCCATCTCCCTTGTCCTACCTCTTCTCTCCAGCCTGTCCCAGTACAGTGACGAGAACATGATGGACCCGTACAACCTGGCCATATGCTTCGGCCCCACACTCATGCCCACACCAGACAGCCAGGACCAGGTCTCCTGCCAGGCCCACGTCAACGAGATCATCAAGACCATCATCATCCACCACGAGACCATTTTTCCTGATGCCAAAGAACTGGACGGGCCCATCTATGAGAAGTGTATGGCTGGAGGAGACTATTGGTGAGGAATGATGCATGCAGCTGATATCACAGTTGATAAGTTAACTAAGCATTAAGCAATTCCTCAGGCCAGAGTTCAGTTTCTTGTTTGAAAGACGCAGGTGGCTTTTTTCACAAATGGTGTTTCAACTTCTGATCTTTTAAGTTACACGACCCAGTCACTGGTGTCTGAAGGTCACGTGGGTGAGTAAGAAAGAGTATCAGAGTATTCTGATGAGGTCACTGCATGCAGGTGCACAGATTTACACAGTGAGATGTAGGTTTGAGAGTCACACGCTGTTTTGTTTTTTCATTTTTTTAATCCCATTTTCTTTCATTTGCCGTGAGTGGAACAAAGCCACGGGGCCAAACCTCATTCATTATGGACTCACTCAACATGCAGGTATGCGTGTGCTCTCAATGATGCAGCTGTGTCAGTAGTTTGTCAGTGGAGTTGATATGAGTAATTTCACACACAGCAATTGGGCATCTGTGGTTACGGAACGTGACGAGGTAGAGCATGTTTCAGCGCTGACTTTAGATGGTGGACTCTTTTCTAGGTGAGACAGGCTGAAACAATCACTTTAATTACCATGATCATGGCAGGAGGAAAGAGAGAGGTCACCTGGCAGGGAAAGGATGATTAGATGAATTGTAGCACATACTGGAGTCAAACAGATCAAACCCGAGGCCCTTTGCCAGCTCCACATCTGTAAGCAGTGCTTACTCTTCCTCTCTTTATCGGCCTCTATATTTCTCCTTTTCTGTGCCCCCACATCACCACAGGCTGACAGCGATTTATCCCTGGCTAGAGCTAATCAGCCACCTCAGCACGACCATGTACCCAAGGCAAGGCACATGGAGCCATGGGGAGATTTGTTGTCTTGGCTGCCTCCCTTTCTTGCAGAAGAGGAGGCGGCTGGTGACATGTTAGCATGGCAGGAGGTGTGTGTGCGTGCGTTCGTGCGCGTGTGTGTCATTACTGTCAGCCAGAAGACCATTGAGAACAAGAGGCCTAACCACAGATAGAGGATCTAATAATGTCAATGACCCCTATTTGAACAGCTTCAGCGTCTTAATAATTGTTAAAATCTCCATGTCACCTTCACTGTTGAGATTTGAGCAAAAGTCTCACGTTGCAGACAGAATTAGGAGATAAAGTGTCCTCAAACTACTTTCACTTCGAAAGAAAAAACTTTTTGGCATTTTGTCTTCTTTTTTTTTAACTGTCCCTTGAACCCCAACCCTGCCTTGGACGTGACCCTGATGGTTTTCATGTTGTCCCCTACAGTGAGAGCCCCTACAGTGATCATGGAGCCCTGGAGGAGGTAGAAAACGAGGGAGGGACAGAGACACACACCAGCGAGGACGGTGAGTAACAATACAAACATTTATGCATGCAGTACTTATTTACACAAATACATAAATAAATACTAAATAAAAACATTGTCCTTTTTGTGCATTTTGTTCCCTTGTGGTTTTCCACCAAACAGCATTTTAAACAGTATCCTTCATTGAACATCACATTAATTAACTGTCACGCCACAACACACACACTTGCACATGAAGTAAAAGGCCGTGCTGTCCCGTTCATATGCTGTGTCCAAATGTAAGCTTCCCCTTGTATCCGTGGTGCTGCGAGAGTTAAACCCAACTCTCTGCATCTAATCCTGCCTTTCAGCTGGTTAAATGCTGTAACCTTGCAGGGCCAGGGAACTGGGCTCCCAGTGATGGACGGCCATTCATATTCTAATGCTTCTGCTTCTCTCTTGGGGCCTCTGGACACTTGCATATCCCCTTGTACAAATTCCAGGGTGGTCTACACCAGCTGGACCCCTTGGGAGGGAAATCTTGTTTCCCATGGGTCACAGTCTTGGGTTAATAATTTCAATTCCCTTGATTTGTCTTTTCATTGCCTTGTGAAAAATTATAGTGTGTAGAGTATTATACTTATTTATAAAAAGACAACAAACAGAAAACGTAGATAGTATTTGTGCTTTTTAAAATAATACTGTCTGTGTTTTCTCTACATTTAACTACATTTCCATGTGTTCAAGAGAAATATGAAGAATTTTTAAAAAAGACACAGGAGGATACAATGAACGTCTGTTAGACATGGGTGTGATCGTACATGTGGTCTTTTGATTGAGTGAAATGGAAACAGTTGCTCTAGTTCCAAATAAAATAGTGAGGGAGTTAGTTGACACCAAAATATCAGCCGGGGTCAGACGTTGCCGTTGACATCCAGCGAAAAGCAGAAAAGGGCAATAAAAGTCCCGGTTCATTAAAAAGTGATAAATATCCGTGACAGAGTGCTGATCAGATATAGACAATGTGAGCAAAAAAACAAAAGAGCTCACCTACAGTTGAGCGAAGTCTTCATATCTTAGGTTTAGGGAGGTCTGTTACTGTTTCCATGGTGACAACAACGGCCCCAATCCTGTCTCCTTTTCACACCCAGAGATGATTTTTAATGGTTCCCTGTCATTGTTCATAATCGGTCCCCATGGAAAGAGTTTGGAAGGACTGTATGGCTGATCTCTTCTCAATACATCAGCTGTTAATCACTCTGCTTGCAAATTGAAGCCATCATCCGGATGTCCTTTATAACTAAAAAGGACATCTGATTAGACCGAGAAACTTCTGCATGTGAGGATTCTCACTGTAAAACACAGAATGGCAGCTACCGACTCTTTGAGTAATTAATGGAAGATTGTTTTCCAGAAATTCCTTGCCAGCATGGTTTTGTTCTGAAAGCCTCTCTGAGCGGATGGGGAGTCCCTTCCTGTGGGTCTTGAACTGCGGTCAAGTTATTGTCATCAGATATTGTTAAATCCTCATGACCTCATTTGGATTTCAGACACAAAGGCAAAATTCTTTTCCTGTTTGGTTACAAGCGCTCCATTCTGCAGACTGAAATAGTTGTACATTTACTTTCTCCTCTGTGTTTTCTCCGCATCCATGAGTTTGCTCCTCCCCCCAGAGTGTGTTAGAGCTCATTAGCTCAGATGGATGATATGGACTGGCCAGATTTGAACAGAGCAGATGCAGAAAATAAAGTTAAGTGA
>JAVQJF010125097.1:0-10907 GCA_036023855.1 Gadopsis marmoratus | reverse complement strand
TCACATCTTTGTTGTAAAGTACTTTGAACTGCATTTCTTGTATGAAAGGTGCTATATAAATAAAGTTTATTATTATTATTATTATTATTATTATTATTACTCCAGTTTTGTACCTAAGTACAATTTTGAGGTACTTTTTGAGTATTTCCATTTTATGGTTCTTTATCTAGTGGACTTCATTTAAGATGGAAATAATTAACTTTTTACTAAATTACATTTTAACAGCTTTAGCTACTAATTACTTTGCAGATTAAGATTTAAAACATGTAATGAACATATAAGATATGACATTTTTAGAAATAGTTAGAATTGGCTCCATCTAAACTAGTTACAACATTAAAATGATTATTACATGCATGCAATAGTTATAGCATAGTATAATAAGTCAGTATCCAGTATCTATGACAGTGGCCATTCTGCATCATGTGTCCTTTTACTTTTTAATACTGGTAGCACATCTGCACTTTTAAATTTTGACTAGACTTTTATTTGTAACAATAATTCTACTTAACAAAACAATCTCACTACAAGCTTTTGATTATATCACACAATCCTCCTCAACACATGGATTTTGCCCAGTGGTCATTTCCATAAAAAAAAACACATTTTAAAGTGTTCTCGTCCATGTTGGCTTAACAACTGAGGTTAAAAGTTCACTCTTGACTTTGGAGAAAGTAGTTCCCTGGTTTTACACTGTGTGTAACTAATCAGTACCATTTACTCAAGTAAAACATTAATAGTTATGTTATGGTGGTGTATGGATATGCATCATAGTGTATACTATGTATTTCCACTATATACTTGCATGAACAGCATATGTCTGTTCATGCATGTTCATGCAAGTGTCACTGTAATAATTAGTCCTCTCCATACTGGCCATGAAGCTATACTTTATAAAAATGGGGGGAACCAATCCACAGTGCAGCACCAATAGTTCATCCATGCAAAAGGTCCTGCCAAAGCTAATACGAGGCTTCAGTAGTCATGAATTAGCCACACTGAGTGGGTATCTGTTTTTCTGACAGTTGTGTGTAGGCTTATTGCAGGTGTTGTAGCTCATAAACAAAACTACATGCAACTGCCGTTACTTATCCCTGCGCTGCAGCTCAGCAAGGAAACACTGTCTGTAAAAAACACGTACTAAAAGACTAACTGTGGAAGATACCCATGTCTAATTCTCCTGAAGCCTCCTATTGGCATTGGCTGCACTTTCAAGTGAGTGAACTTCCAGTTAGCTAACATTTAGCATCCAAAAGCTGCTAGTCATACCAGACCAACAAAGGCTGTTTTGAATTGAGCATTGGTGAGTTTTATCACTTATGAATTCACCATTTTAATGTGTAAAAGGAAGAATGTGTTATTTGTTCTTTCAAAAATTACTTAGTCTGGCTTTAAAAGGCATCTTTGCATAGAACAAGACCTGTGGATTTGATCCCACTTTTCTTACATTGTAGTCGCTCCTTGAAGATTTCGCTTTATGGCCAGTATGGACAACCGGAATGAACACATTAACTCTTTCAACTTGGAAAACATTTCAAACATATCTTTTAACGGTTCCATTATAAATTAATAGCATGTGTCTACTTTTTAAGTGTTTTAATCCTTCTCCTGCTTGCATTTGTGTGCAGGTGCTTTTCAGGCTACATCCGCACAGTTCAAGTGTTTGTGCATGTTTGTACAATACAGTAAGTGTGCACCGAAGGTTCACAGCAGCAGTGACCGAACAAACCCAGGGCTGTGTGTGTTGCTCGCACCAATTTTAGCCACTGAAATAAAGACGTCTGGATTTCATCCCCTCCTCTCTCCCTCTTTCTCTCTCCTTCTCGGATATTGATCGGTCCGAGCGCTTTGAGTACAAAGAGTTAAGGCCTGAAAGGCGAAACAGCCGCGATTTCAGAGAAGTCATGAAAGTTTAAAATGCCTTCTCTTTCAGCCGGGTCCGGGGAGACGTGTTCACTGTGCGAGTGACCCCCAGGCGCATTTGGAGATCCAATGGTTGAACCTTGCTCATCTCACGTTGAACCAGTCAATACCTATTATTAGCTACTGCCTGCCCTCTGCTACAGGGCCTGATGAGGCAGAGAGGGAGAGAGAAAATACCTTCTAGAAGTAGAGGGAGCTGTGCCTGTGCCTGTGTGTGTGTGTGTGTGTGTGTGTGTGTGTGTGTGTGCGTGTGTGTGTGTGTGTGTTTCATGGTTCGCCGATGGAGGACGAAAGTGTGAGCATGTTTGTGGGCATGTGTGAGTCTGGCAATAGCAAGTATGTGGAAGCATTTTCTGTGTTTTGTAATGTCTGTGTGCAAGTTCTTAGCTGGCAAAGTTTGCATTTATTTAAGTATATGATTATTTGTGTGCATGTGGGGCTGGGTGTTTTTTAGAATGACAAATGTATAGTGCTTCCTCGCTTTTGTGCATACATGTATTGTGTATGTGTGTGTATATTGCATTGTACTGTGTATATGTGCCTTTTTGCTTTTGCCAGTGAAGGGAGGAAGTGTGACCATGTTAATATGCCGTCATGTGGTAATCGCATAACTGCAGATATGCATACATGCAAGTGGTGAGTGTATGTGTGTGTGTGTGTGTGGTAAAAAGAGGCAAAGAGTCTATTTTTTGAGTTAACTAATGAAAGCAAACCTCCTTGTGACAGATATAGGCCACAAAGGGCTATTTTATTGCTAATGGGAAACACACAAGCTTATTCCTTTCAATTACTGACCTAATTACATAAACATGTAATTACTACACTTCCTTTACAAGGCTATAACTATAAAAAGATACACACACACTCACACAAGTACACACTTTCTCAAATGGCACTTTAAGAAGCAACATTATGTAAATTGAGTTTTATAATGATTAAAATCAACACTTAACATGTTGTAAAGCGCATCATGTGAAACTTAACACTTCCTGGACGTGACTGTACCCACAATAATCCTATTCCCATTCGTGAGTTAAGTCATTTATCTTTCTGAAATTTCAATGGGAGAACACTGCACGTATGTTTAAAATACATAGCTAATCACTCAATTCACACGTGCTAAAAACGTTTTTTTTATGTATTTTCAGGGGTGGCTGTGCCTGAGAGGAAAGTGCGGTCGGCCCTCGTGGTTCGATCCCAGCTCCTCCAGTCCACATGTCGAAGTGTCCCTGGGCAAGACACTGAACCCCATGTTGCCCCCGGTGGAGGCCAGCATGGCAACTGTGTGCTACACGTAGCACCTTTAAGAAAAGAATATTTCCACAAGCCACAGCTTTTAATGGGGATAAATAGCTGGTTTCAATAACTGAAACACAGCAGCAAATGTGTTCACTGCAGGAAGTCAAACGAGTCGAAAATAAATTCTTCACAGCATGCTACAATATGTCAAAAGCACCCAAAACAAAGCAGGAACGTTTCTCTTTTCACCAAACTACCATTTTTGTCTTGAGTTGGATTGTCCCCTAAAGAGATAAGTTAAGTTTGGCAGCTGCAGAAGGAAAGTAGGGGCTGACTGAACTGAGTTTCCCCTCTCAAGACAATCTGTAACAGTTAACTGGAGCAGCAATTACCGCACATCAGATGTATCTGCGGACAACTCTCCAACACACATGCATGCAGAATCGTGCTGCGTGCACACCGGACCTGTCACATCACGACACACTCGCCATTCAGTGTGTCGACATAACGCCACCTGGAGCAAGGCCCAGCAATAATGGATTATGAAAGTCCAACTCACACTACGTCTGCCCCCCTGACACACAAGCACACACTCCACACACACACACTATTTCCCTCTAATTGCCCAGGACTGTGTGACCCCCCTCACACCCACACACACACCTCCCAATCCTCCCTTGCCTGTCCCCAGCTTCAGGGCCCCATCCGTCAGCCCTGTCCAGTTGGCTCTGGTCATAAATAGGCAGACGAGGCAGGCGGACAGGGGCCTCGGTCCCACGGGCCCCTGAGGACAGAGAGACACAGCACCCAGCATATGCTCCCTAAGTACTGAGCTGGAGGGTGTGTGGATGGGTGGGTGGGGAAGTGTTCAAACACGGCACCCATGGGAATGTGTGTGTTCAAATGTGTGTGCCTACTTGTACTGCTGTCCTTATGAGGTCCGAAAGGTGAAACAAGATAAAGAGTGAGAGGAGGGAATTTTGCAGGTGTTATTTCTCCGTGGAGGTAGTTTAGGATTCGTAGTTAGGGTTAAAGTTTAGGTTATGGTAAGGGTAAGCGTTAGGGTTAAAAGAAAGTGACAATGGCTTGCTGAGGAACATTGCTAAAAGTGATGAAACTGCAGTAAATATTTGATTTCAGTAAGAGCTCTGGATACGAACCTGGATTGGGCCTTTCTGTGTGGAGTTTATCCATTCCTCCGTGAGTTTTCTCTGGATGCTACAATTTCCTCCCGCTGTCCGAAGACATGCAGGAATGTGACGAATCTAAATTGCCCGTAGGCGTGAACGTGAGCATGAATATTTGTGTGTGTGTCAAACTCTGTGATTGACAGGCGACATGTCCAGGGTGTTCCCCGCCTCCTGTCCAATGTCAGCTGGGATTGGCTCCAGCCCCCCACACAACCCTGAAAAGGATAAGCAGGTTTAGCTAATGGATGAATAACTGATGCAATAATATTCACCATAATCACGTGGAATAAAGTGATATGGTGTTCAATTGTAAATAAACTCCCAAATTAGCCATATAATCTGCACCAGTTATTTGGTGATTATACTTGTATTATATTTGATTGTTGTTTTAGAGGAAGTCCCCGTCTGTAATGTCCCAATACCATTGTATTTTGTGAAGATGAAGTAAATTCCATAATTGTATTGAATCGAGATGTCCTGGACTGTATTAATGATAAACTAAAAGTGAGCTCCCCCAATAATATTTACTTGAGAAACCATCTGCTGACACAATTGCAGAAATTACAGCGGGTCAAATTTGAGCCAGGAAATCACAAAGTAAAAATTAAACTACACATGCAACAATTTGCCTAAACACACATAAAAACAGAGCTGAAATGCCGATAACTAAAAAACACAAAACCCATGTTTCAATAAAACAAAAAGTGGTTTGAATACAGTTTTTTTCCATTTTCACTGCACGTATGAAAAAGTAATTTAGTAACTTTGCTTAATGTAATGCTAAGCCTTTGGTACTCTCCCACTTCCACTAATGAATGAATGAAAATAGTCAAAAAAGAGTGTGTGTGTGTGTGTATGAGATGGCTATGTAATGCTGTGGCTCTTTTGATGTGGACAGGGCCATGAAGAGGCACCCAGGCAGCTCTCCGTGTCACCATCATTCGCCTGCACAATGACTTAAATTAATTTAAATGTTTGTACTGGGTAGCTGATCTAAATATATATATCCGCTGATTTACAGACATACAGTTTCTTTCACAATATATGTCTATGGGAACTGTAGTCTGTAGTCTTTCAGGGCCTTTGTACATCACGTGACAGACCCAGACGTTATGACAGACCCAATGTGTCAAAGTGGAATTTAAAGCCCAGTGCACTTCCTGGGAGCTTGTGGGGAAGGATGTATCACATTTCGAAGCAATCCATCCAATAGTTGTTGAGACATTTTACTCACATACAAAAATGTCAACCTGCTGGTGGCGCTAGATGAAAAGTCAGGGGATCACCAAAATAAGACAGCTTCATCCTCTGGGGACCATGAGTGTACAAACGCCCATGGAAATCCATCCAACATTTGGTGAGATATCAGTAAACCATGTTGGTGAAACAACTGACCAACATAGCCATCCCTAGAGCCATGTTGTGTAGTCCCACCCTTAGGCACTCTGTAAAAGTAAAAGGTACTGGCCACACATTTTGGACAAGTTATCTCTGAAAACTAAAACGTTCAAAAAACTGCACTTGTGCTAAGTGCTAAGCAACACAGAGGTTGCAACAACAAAAAACTGTAACTTTATTTGGGTGTGAACATTTGACTCTGGGCAGCTAGGTGAATTAGCCTGAAGGCTAACTGGGCCTAACATAGAGTTTTACTGTTGATTAATAGGTACAAACACTGAAAAACAAGCCAATTAACTAAAGCAACCTCATAGCCAGCCAAATGTTCTGGCTTTAGAGGAATTTTTTTTATCTTTCTATCCTTGTGAGGACATTTTGGTCCTTATATCCCCATCCTGACAACACACACGTGCACACACATACACACTTAAGCCCAGTCTTGCGGGTGTATTGCCAGGCGAGGCAGAGATGTCGCTCCTTCCATCTCGCTCTGGTGCGAGTGTGTTCAGTCCTCCAGGGGGATTCCCATCCTTCTTAATCCTATTAGTGGTGGAACTCAAGTCTTGGCGGTCTACTCCTCTGGACCTGTCCACAGTCATTATCCTGACCTCCACAGCATCTCTATCCCTCTACATTTACAAATTCACTACTTCATCTCAACCTCTACTTCCTTTTGTCTTTTCCCCTCCTTTACCTACTCATCCCTTTAATTGTTTGTGTTGTATTTGTATCTTAGTCGAAATTAGTATCATACTAATATTAAAAAAAGTATCATTTGAGTGGTTCTTGAAGTGGAGGTTTGAAGGTCAACACTCAAAAAAATGAAGCAAAAGAAACAATTTGATGGGCATGTTTTTCCTTAGTAATTTTGTCCGGTTGGTGAACTCACTATGAGAAAACATTGAACAGATGTTACTTTTAACAGAAAACACTCACTTACGGCTTAAATCCCATGGTCCCTCAGCCACTGCCACACTGGGCAGAACCTGTGATTTAACTCACAGACTATTTGGCAGCGAATTTCTGCTGCTTCTGAGTTTGTTTGATCTCTACCAGAGTTTTACTGTAAGGTGTTGGATGTTCAACTAATCACAAGAGCACCAGGGCTGTACCTGCAAAACTATGTCATCAACAATTCATGAGCTAACTCTGTTTCATGTAATTTCTCATTTGGCAAAGAAATGGTCCCTGCTTACAAGTTAACACAGAGGCTAAAGCAGTTTGATATTCCAGAAGGTATTAGACATCTGGTCCTTGGATTTCAATGATTCATCAATACACATGGTGTATATTACTGAGTAAGTTCATACTGGATCGGATTTGAAAAAGTCTGCACAGAGCTCCATTTCTCTGTGATATTGCCAGGAGTTGTAGAAACCTTAACTGTCAAATAATCAACCTATAGAGCTGTTCAAACTCAAACTGATCCAGCTTTTTAATTAATCACCTAACAAAGTACAAACAGGCATACAGTAAATAAGTCTTGAGCTGTAGTATAAGCTAAAGAGCGCAGCTTTCTGGAATAAATTATTGACAATATTGGAGACCTCTAGTAAAATATTTTTTCTACAAATATTTATACAGAAGAGGTGAAGTGAAATTCATAATGACACTGAGAAAAAGAAGAGAAACTTGGTAGATGCACAAGTCATATTTGTCCCGCTCTCTGTTGGCAAAATACATAGAAAACAAATGGCAAGAAGTTGATTGACGTTGAAGCATATAGGGGTGCAGGATATTAAGTTTGCATACTACTGAATAGCTAAATGTGAACCCTTACTTTACGTGTCTTACATGTTATCATCGCATAAAGTGATGCTTACATTCAGAGGACAGCAAAGATGTTTGGTTTCACTTTTGGGGAGCTGTCATGTCATCCATCTTTATATACAGTGTATGGTACAAAGAAGAGAGAGAGCGATTTAAGGGAAAAGAATCTGTGACATCTGTTATAATCTGTCCCCGAAAGACCAATAGCTAATATCTACAGTTAGCAACTTTTTCTTGACATTAAGTTTCTTGAAGAAAACCACTCCCCTGATTGGACTCTAATACTCATGAAACCCCAAGTACACAAACACTTTCCCACCACCTGAAAGTCTAGCCAGCAATGAGAGCGGCCAACAGTTTCAAGTTTCGTTTTTTTCTTCGAGTGTGTGTGTGTGTGGTTGGAGGTCCTTTCCTGTCACTTCAATGTTCTTTACCTGCTGGAGGAGATGATGATCGGTCCCCTGTGTTTTGCTCTGAGCCTGGTGGATGACAGGATCTAACAGCGCTGATAAACACAGATGCCCCACAACCCAGTTGGCCTCGGCCCTGACAGTGACTGAACTGGCCTCAAATCGCCTTTGACAGGGAGCAGTGTCAACACACCTTCAACACACACACACACACACAAGCCTGGAGTGAGCACACGAATGCACGTACAGTATAACACCATATGTGATCAAAAACATATGCAATTCCTACCACAGCACACTCAATGACAAGCATGGGGTTAAGCACGAAGCAAGTATGGACACTTGGAAAAGATATAAACACACCTTTGTGTTTTCACACGTACACAAGCTCTGAATGTCCAATCCTATTCTAGCAGAGGTGAACTGACATCACTTCAAAGACACCACTGTCACTTCAACTGCAAAGGCATGAACATGATTTGTGGCAAGCGCCTGCACGCACAAGGTGCTCATGGCGTCAGGTCGGTAACTGACCGCCTCCACCTACCACAGAGGCTCAAACACAGCCCCGAGCAGAGACAATGATCCCTGAGCAGCTCATCACAGAGCAGGGCAACCAAACGATGCCGCCCTCGGTGAAAGGTAGGAAACCTGTCAGGGTGAAGGTAGGAAGGTAAGCTGGCAGCTGACAAAACAACATATATGCTGATATTAACTGGGCTTAGAGATATGCACAAACACACAAGTGAGTCAGTCCACCTCGTATGGTGCAACTGATTTTGCTTGATTATATAGTATTTACTGTAGAATAAATGGAAAAAATATAGTAAGTTATCAACTAAATACAAGTTACACAGATACATTAAGCTACATGTTCCTTACTAAACTTTTCTCTTCATATACCTCACATGCTCCTTTAAACAGAACTCAACATTTTCCTTTTGTCACAGCTCTAATTTTACACCAGGCAGTTAAGAAAAGTTTCCCCTCTGAAGTCTGCTTTATGCAGCAGCCTGGGGTGTCTGTGTTTTTAATTTTGTATTTTTTTTTACATAGCCATCTCCGCATGCTCCGTAGGCAGTGGGGACCCGGGCCGCTCGTTTAATGTGGCGCGAGTGTTCGTCACACGGTGAGATCAAGAGCCAAATGAGCGCAGGGTGAACAAGAGCCCCATGAAAACCTCTCTCCAACTTTAATGGAACGGTTCCCTGCTGAGTACTGAGGACATCTTCAGCACACACACACACCCCAAATCAAGACATTTATCTTCAATGAAATGAGGGGAGAATTTAAAACAAGATGTGGATGCATGCACACGCACGCATACAGTAAGAGAACGCGAGGCCTCCTTAAGAGTCCATTCAAAGTAAGAGTATCAAAGCTATCGCCGTATGAATAATACCGCGTAAAATAATAAATGTCAAGGTGTTTCTTTTTTCCCACCGTAATACAGAGGTCATGTGTGAAGTATTTAAGCATTTAAATATGGTTCAAAACAGGCAATGATCAGATATTTCAGATGATTCTTGTGAGTGTATTAATTTCTTGCCAATGTATGTAAGCTAATTTAGAGTTCAGTAAGAGAGTGGTGGGGAAAGGGAAAGAGGAAGGAATGACAAGTGAGGAGACAAGGGAGGAGAAATGCCGAGAGGTAAGGGGGTGAAGAGGAACAAAAGAGAAAAGAGAAGGACATGGAGAATGGAGCGAAGAGATTATTGAAAGGAACAGTAGACAGTCAAAGGGAGAAGATAAGAAGAGACATCTGGATAGCAGAGGATACATGAAAACATGAGGATAAAGAAAGACAGCAAGATAAGTTAAGGAGAGGAGTATAGGAGCTGTATGGCAATGCCCAATTGGTCAAGTTGTGGTTCAAGTGTATCGTGTTGAAAAAGACGATTGCAGTACGCATCTGCTCCAAATTTTTCTAAACATCATAATGATATTACTTCCCTAGCGTCAACATAACTCAAGTGCTCAGACAACAACTAAAACAAGTTGATCCATTTGCAATGTATAAGGTTTCCTGGTTTTGCCAATACAAACCACTGTGGTCAGGAATGGCTGAGAACTTCCCTGCATAGATGGCGTGACAAATCAAACTTTGGAGCAAAATACAAAACCTGCTTCTCAACAGCTTTGAGTGAAGGTACAATCCACAGACAGCAGGAATGACTGACAATGGATGAAGAATGGAGGAATGGTGTTGGTCTATAATACCAAAATCAGACATTTACTGCTGATGTCTACAGGAACACTTGTCAATTTCCCCATGGGGTCTTCCACTCCCGCCAAAGAAATAACGACAACATATGAAGTATTTTTAATGTACAATTTACATTCAGGTAGTGTGGCCTTGATGCTGCAAAGCGAAAAGTAAGGGTGTGGAATGGGTGTGACAAGTGACAAATGTGACTTTTAGTGCAAGAGACTGGAGTTTCCATTTTGCTACAGCCCAATAGCTACCATTTGCTCTTTTTTTTAACCGTAACCCTGACATTTCACCAATCTTAACTGAGTGTTTTAGGTATCGATATCTTAACCACTGTTTATTTGCCATAACCATGATCTTTCCCTAACCTTAACCACTCATGTATCTTCCATGCGCAGATATTGCAGAAAGAGAGAATGTTAAAGATGTGATTATTGAATGTAATTTAGGATTTTGGGCAATTGTACATAGTCAATGTTCTCCATGGCAACAGGGTTGTGGTAAGGCCACAGCAATATTCATTCTGTAAGTGTTTATTTTTACTTGCTTAAATGTATAGGCTAACAATGACCTTTGATTCTTGCTCTATAATAATAATAATATTAATACGCCTTTATTAGTCCCTCAACGGGGAAATCACAGATACGAGGCAGTCCCTGATGTGCCTATGTAACAGAGTTATAAAGAACATTAATTCCACTTGTGGCCATGGAGGTGTGTTGGGGTAGGTTGTGGGCTCTAGGGCGCCCTCTCTCACCGGAAGTA
>JAVQJF010125083.1:0-23050 GCA_036023855.1 Gadopsis marmoratus | reverse complement strand
CCCCCCCCCCCCCGCGCCCCCCCCCCCCCCCCCACGCCATTTAAATCAGAGCCGATCAGTGCCGCAGGCTGCTGTACCTCTTCTCTCCTGAGGCAAACCGCTCCGACTGCAAACACCTGTCCGCCCCGGAGGTGAAGCCGGCGGGGAGGGGACACTCGCTGCCGGGCTTCTGTTGCCCAACTAAAGGGCAGGTTAGCCGAGACTCCGCCGCTTCGAGCCCGTTCAGCTAACATTAAAGGCAACGGACGGGGAGTGCGACGGTAAGGGAGCTCACCTGGCTCTCGCCGCGTTGAACTCGCCGGTCGGCTTCCCAACGACGAGCTGCCTCAGCGACAAATGAACGAGCGCCCACAGCGCCAAGAGAAACACCGAGACCAGGGACGCTGCTAGACCTTCCCGCAGCAAGCGCAGGCTCACTTCGGGCTTCCTCTTCGGGTCGCCGTTGTAGCTGTTATTCCCGCACCGCTCCCGGGGACCGTCGCTGTCCTGCGCCACATAATTCTGTGTCCCGAAGGCTTTTATTCTCCTGACAGCGGTGTCGCTCTCCATTATTTTGTGGCTTTGTTTTTCTTTGAGCCAGCGGCGCATAAGGTGCAAGCGTCGCTCTCGGGAGTCGCGTTTTTTTTTTTTTGTTGCCTCTTGCTTGGTCGACCTACGGATTGCGCTGAGGGACAAACTTCAGTGAGAGGGCGGTGAAGAGATAAGAGGCGCTGAGAAGATCAAAGAACAGAATCAGAATCAGATTTACTGCCGAGTAGTTTTTTTACATACAAGGAATGTGCTTTGGTGCGTTTGATAATCTGGAGAAATATAAAATAAGTAAAAATGAGATGACATTTAAAGGAGAACACACTACAGTAATATGAATATGGAGAACTATACATTTAGTGCAGAGTGTGAAAAACATTTGCTGAGGATGTTCAAGGTTCACAGTGTGCAGTTTTTCCTGGGCTTATGCTAATATAAGGTGTAGTGCCCTTTTCAGTAGGGGGGTTATGGGAGTCACAGGGGGGGTCCCGGCCTTGTTGTTGATGCCAGCTGCAGATGGGAAGAAACTGTTGTTGTGGCGTGAGGTTTTGGTCCAGATGGACCGCAGCCTCCTGCTGGGAGGGACTGGTTCAAAGGGATCGTGTCCAGGGTGAGAGGGGTCAGCCACAATCTTTCCTGCAGGCCTCAGGGTCCTGGCGGCGTACAGGTCCTCGAGGGAAGGTAGACTGCAGCCAGCCACCTTCTCAGCAGAGCGAATGATACGCTGCAGTCTGCCCTTGTCCTTGGGCAGTGGCAGCGGCAGTGGCAGCAGCGTACCAGATGGTGATGGAGGAAGTGAGGATGGACTCAATGATGGCGGTGTAGAAGTGCACCATCATTGTCTTTGGCAGGTGGAATTTCTTCAGCTGCCGCAGGAAGTACATCCTCTGCTGTGCTTTCATGGGGCCCTGGCTGATGATGGTGCACAGGAAGCGGAAGGGAGAGTCAGTCAGGGTGATGGTACATCAAGTGTGTGTGGGATGGCCTGTTACACACTCAGTACTGCAGGCAACATGCTGCAAGCCTCCACTGTTTTCTCCCACACAACAGTGGGTTTCCATCAAAACGTTGCACAAATTTGGAAGAATATTTGTAATTTTGGCAAATTGAGACTATCCTGGGGAACACGGGGGCAGGCAGCCTGTCGAGAGCTGAGCATGAGACACGTTGCCACCTACAGGGGATAAACCTTTAGGATCTTTGTAACAACATGGCCCGTACCGCTGACGCCATCCTCCGGCCAAACTTTACTTTTTTTGTTTTTGTTTTGTTTTATAGAGACAGAAACTCCTGCAGCACCTGATGTGTCACTGTGATGGTGAGCACGCACAGCCAGGCCACAGCAGTTCACACCAACGTGGATGTTTTTTGTTTGTTTCTTGAATAAAATATTTCACACATTTTTTTTGGGGAAGGAAAGCATGGTGTCCTCAGATTTCTGCATCAATCAAAAAGAAATGACCAGCCCACCCTTCCACTCACACCGTGAAGCAACACGTGCTGAATTGTAGTTTTGGAATTTAAAAATAAAATCGATTATGATTCTTTATTTGATCAACTATTCATCTTTAGCAGTCTTATATGTGACCTGCAAGGATTCCTGTATTCAAATATTATGAGGGGCGTCGTTACCTGAGGCCAAAGGTGCAGAAGAAACACTAGTCGTCGTCATCGTCGTCTTGTCAAGCATCTGTTAGTTTGGTTTCCTATTTCACCAGACAGCTTTCACTGACCCTGTTGCATCTTAGCTTAAGACTAATTAGTGGTTCAATGTTTACCTGCTTGGTAAACATTGACAATGTCAGCGGCACCACAATAAAATGCACCCTTTACGAGTTACTGTAGGTTCTTCCTCTAATTATCTCCCAGTCTCCATTGTTATCTATGGGGTACTTTTTCAAAAGGGCTTTGTTTTCCTGAGATGCTAGAAACCTGACTGCAATGATTATGTTTTACAACTTGTTGATACGGAAGCTGCACACTGACTCATATTATCCACTGTGCAGTTGTAGACAACCAGAGTTCTTCATATGGTCTGTTGTCAGTTGATGCTGGCTCAGAATGAGCTGCAATAGTTGTTTCCTACGCAACCTGTACGTGTTTTTATTTTTGTCTTTATAGTTAAAGAGTATTTTGTATGCACTGAGTATCTATGTGGAGCTAAGTTGAGGGTAAAGAGCTTTTTAACACAGGAAGCCATATTGCCTGATTTGCACATTAAGGGATAAACGACAGGTTTAAATTATAGAATGATATCAATTTTATGATATCAATTTTCTATGTATTTGTCTTTTAGGCAGACTGAAGCTTCAATCATTTCAAAATACTGTTCTTTTTATGTTTTGAAATTGTTTTATTTGAATGCAGTTTATCAGTAAATCATTATGGGATGGTTCAGTTTGAGGTTAAGTGGTATTATTGGGGCAAAACACTCCTGAGCACCTGTGACAGTGGAGTTCTGTGGTACATTTGAAGTCACAGAGAAAAATGGTTTACAAAGTAGCAAACTTGTGGAATTTTTTTTCTTTCCCGCAAACACAACACTGCAGTTACACCTTCTCAACTTCTTCATTGCAGGTGCACAAATCCTGCGCTCCGCATCACAAATTTAAGGAACTCATACCTTCTCCTGCAGTTGCTGCGGTGAATATGGTGCAAAACATTCGCACACCCGTATAACAAACGTGACGTCAATGTGCACATCCGCATACAATCCACACACCTCAGTGAAATGTGGAGCAGAAGTGATTTGTGTACTTGTGTACGTGACCAGAGGTCACCTGAAGGTGGCAGTAATGCAATGCCGTGGATGCAAGCTGCCTGACTTGGCACCCAAAGAACAAAAAATACAAACTAAAACTTCCAGCCTCCAATCTTCAGCTTCTCTGTTCCCTGTGACACCGCTGGACACAGAGCTTCTTCCCAACTC
Organism: Gadopsis marmoratus; assembly: GCA_036023855.1. Lineage (NCBI taxonomy): Eukaryota > Metazoa > Chordata > Actinopteri > Centrarchiformes > Percichthyidae > Gadopsis > Gadopsis marmoratus. The sequence continues at coordinate 19,593 of JAVQJF010125083.1, read as the reverse complement.
AGCAGAGGAGCTGGAGCTTGATGTTAAAGGTATGTTTTCTGATATGTTTCTCTGTGTAACCCTGTGTAATATTTTGTAAGAGATGTTTTGCATGTAAAATATCTTTCTGTAAAGTAGTCACTATAACTGTCAAATAAAATACTTCCATCTGAAATGTAATGGGAGTAGAAGTACACTGACATTAGGGGTAAGAGGTTTACACTGTTAATTTGTCGCCACCGTGTGTACAAGATGAGAATAGCAGACGAGACTTGCACCCAGTGTATCCTAAAGTCATTACACGTATTTTTCTCCTGTTATCATCCTTTTTAAAGTATTGCTTATCCCCCCCCCCCCCACGTTTGAATCAGTATTTGACACAGCGCGACCAGAAACCCACGTTAACCCAAGTCCACAATCACTTTTACTGTCTTCAGCAATAAATTGATCAAGACCTATATATTAACTGAGATTAGACAGTCACCAATATTTTTGAGAGCTTTGAATAGAGATTTGAATCGGCAATGAAGCTAACCAAACCCAGACGTGCTTCTAAAGTTATATAAAATCAAACTTCCAAGCAATACTTTAAAGGTGGTACATCTCTATAAACTCTTCCAGCTATTTAAGTACAGATTATACATTAAAATAGTATGAAAAATACATCTTAGAATCTGTTGTTTTGTTGATAATTTAAATGGCATTTATGAGACACACACCCAGTGGGGGAGCAAGTATTCAGATCATTTACTTAAGTAAAAGTAGCAGTACTAAAATGTAGGGTATATAAAGAAGATATAATAATAATAACTTTACTTATAGCACCTTTAAAAACAGTTTACAAAGTGCTTTGATGGACAAAGCAAAAACAGGATACTATGAAAGCAAAACAAAAGCAAGATAAAAGATGAATAAATAGAAATTTAAAGAATTTAAAGAAGACATATAGAGACGATATATTTATATACAGTCTATGAGCACTACGCTATAAATACTTCATTGCAAGTAAAGGTCATTCAAAGATTGGCTGAAGTAAAAGTACAGAACACACAAACAAACAAACATACCGGCTACATTAGTTACAACTAACTGCATTTTTATTGTCAAAAGTGTCAAAATGAGATGGAATCTAGCAAAAGTTGGAGTAAAATGATACTGCTACTACTAATAATAGTAAATAATCATGTGGAAATCATAAGCCTTTAGTGTCTTTGTTCTAAATGTCAGGTCTCCGTCTTTGGTACTTTTCCATTAGACGCCCTCGTGTAAACACGTTAGCCGCTAGCCGTTAGCCGCTAGCCTAACTGCAGCTAACGTTATAACGTACGTATTTGTTTTCTCGGCTCGGCATCGACGTGCCAATAGGGGATATTCAGGATGGACACGTAATTTTGACATTTTAAATGACTTGTAATACATTCATGATAAACATATTTCCGTGACGGCACTCGAGGTGTTATCCAAGTTATTTTTATTGCTGTTTTAGCTGTGGTCATAGGTCAGTGTCAGTCAATTGTTTTGGGTGAAGTTACGGTCATATTCGACACTAGCATCTTTCTGGTTAGCTTTAGCTTGTTAGCAGCAGCAGAGTGTGAAGCTACATATGCGCTCATTTTAGCCCATGTCTTCCTCTTTCAAAATAAAAGATGAGATGGAAAATGGATGGATTGGCACTCCATTTTCTATTTTAATGAGGCTCACCTAAAATGCAACAAATAAAACGCAGAGGGACCGACTCTGATAACAGTCCCATCGTATGCTTTAACAACAATATTTATATCTCTAATGCAAATTATGACATTGTCTTTAAACCTCATCAGCAGAGCGATTTCCGTCGCCATTGAAGACCATGAAGTGCAGTTGAAAGCGTGGAAAAAGTTGACATCCACTATTGAACAATTGAGCAGTGATACCACACGCACTAACAATAATTTTGCTCCACAGGATCTATGAACATTGCAGGAATTGGAGGATTTTATCAACCTGAGGGACTTTACATTCTACAATTAAAAAGTAACACTTTTAGGCCAACAAAAATAGGATTTAGCACAGACTGGTAGTGTGGAGAAGGTTTCAAAGGGCATGTAGATCTTCATGGCGTGTTGGGAAACAAAATTAACAGAAAGAAGGAAACAGAAATAATTATGATGGAACATTTACCTGAACTGAAATGTATATAGTCTAAAGGGGCCTTGAACTTACGACCTCACTTATTCTGAAAAATGCCATTATTTTTGGGAAATTAAATATATATAAAACACAGTACATTAAAAGTATATTACCTACAAGCATTATTATTTATTATATAAACATAACGTTTATCTTACATTAGGTTTCTGTTTTTGTATTCCAAATGTACACTTTTAGCCACGTATGACGAAATATTTTCGTTTGCTCCGACCTTTATTTTGAAGTCGAATAAAAAGTCCTGGCGGAAATGGCTAACCTTAATTGCGCGAGACTTGACTCTTGTCTTTTCTGCCAGCTCCCGACTTTCCGATCGATCACTACCCAGCCGAGCATAGCAGAGAGCAGTCAGCCCGTCGTGTCTCTACCCGAGGCCGGATGGTAAAATCCAACCTCCAGCGGATCCTAAACAGTCATTGCTTTGCTCGCGAGAAAGAAGGAAAACAGCAGTATTTTACTATCATGGCGGACTTGAGTAATGGTATCTGTGACATGATTGGGAAGTAAGTAAACGATGAGAAATACCTCACCTAGCTTAAATGCTAACCTTGATGTGGGGGAGGGGTGACTAAGCTAACCTACAGAAAACCGGAAGTAAAATGCGTTTAGCTTTAAATGTACAGTGTATATCTAAGCCGCTGTAGCACAAATACCCCAGTGTTGCGTCTTCTGTCCGCTATAATTATAACGTTATTCTAAAACTTGTCATATTTAAATTAACTACGGACATTCACATGCTGGCCCGAGAGACAACTTGAGCAGCGTTATCTATAAACGCCGCCGAACTTGTGTTGCGTCACTGTAGTTAACTGCTACAGCTAGCATCAACATTTCAATGCAATTAACCTTAACGAGCATTTTAACACATAGCTAGTTTAGTTTGCAATGTAAGGTATTCGAGAATGTAAACAGACAACGGAATATAATAGGACACTTTCAGACCTTCCTACTTGGCCTTTTTTAAAAGACCAAACCGACTTCCGTGTTGACGGCCAACCACCCGGAATCCACGTAACGTTAAATATTTTGACACTTGATAGCCGACAAGTGCCTGTCAAACAATCCAGCCCATAAGGCATATAACCTAGTCTTAGCTAGCCGTAGCTATTACTGGGTGGCTACAGGAAATGCAATAGAGAAAAAAATGACACCAGATGAAACATTTCCCTGGTGGCTACATGTTTTTGGTCACGTAGATCTCGTCAGGATCATTATTACGCAGATGAGTTTACTGCAGCAGCGTCGTGACCACAGGAGGTTACTGTACACGGCGCTGCCGGTGGTACATGGAAATAATCCTTATCACCTTAGGGACGTACTTGTCCTTAAGTAATACTTTATAGTGGTTTAGTTTTATCGGCTAGTGGTCCAGTCCTAAAGAGCCTGTCGCACAATACAGGACTTGGTGGTCAGTTAGTTTACAGAAGTCCTTCACTTTACTTGAAGGGTTAATCCAGCTGTGTTTTATAGACCAACATTAATTTAAAAGTAATGGAGTTTAACCGAGCTGTTTTAATGAAGCCACACTTTAAGTCTGAAAGATGAGCCTGACTCTGAAGTGCCAGCTGTTAAAATATAGCATTATATTTGTGTGTGTTTACGAAAGCAAACCTTGATTTGTCTGGCAACAATTATGCCAAATAAATACACTGGTTCTTAAACGTGATGATACAATACATAATTTATGATAGTATAGTGAATATCTTTGGGTTTAGGACTGGTCTTTGAATAAGAAAAAAATTTTTATTTTCATTTTAAAACACCCTCCTGAAATTATAATGTGCATTTTTCACAATTTGCAGACATTCCTTGCCCGAGCGCTGCTCATGGTGGGATTGTTGGGTCTATATTAACAAGGGCTATGAGATAACTCTTGTTATGATACAGTGCTATATAAATAAAATTGAACGGAATTAAATTTTATAGAGAAAATAATTGTTGCTTGCATCCATAATTTTGATAATCGGATAATTGTTTGTCATTGTATGAGCAAAAATACCAACCATTGTCTAGTTTAAGCTTCTCATTTGTCAGGAGTAGCTGCTTTTCTTCTTGTTTTATGATGCAGTAAACTGGGTCTTTCAGGTTTGGACAACAAGCACTTGATGAGCGTGAGCATGTTGTGCTTATGTAACGGGTGTTTTTCACAATTTTCTGGCATTTTATATACACGAAGAAGAATAATTCAGTAATTGAGAAAATAACCGTGAAATGGATCGATAATGAAAATAACAGTTAGTTATGGCCTTAATGCAAACCCTTATGTATTGTTTGGTTAGTATGAAAAGCTGCGACTTGCATGGCTTCGTCAGTCCGTTTTTTTTTTATAATGCAAGTATGTAATGTTTAATATAAGGTCACAGGATACAGTTTGTTTACACACCAGTTTTGTTAACTGTAGCACAGCAAAGATTCAGTGGAGGTTCAGTATATGTTAGGGGCTCTAATAACAGCTTAACTTGCACAGGGTGTTTCAACTAACCACACTGAAATGTGAGAATAGGCAGTGTCTGGGGTTGTGTATTTTAAAGGTAAATATTTTCGCCCTGTCGCTTCCCCCCTCATCCTGCTGCGTTCTGTTAACAACTGTAAACAACACAATGCCATTGTTTTGAGGATGAGGTTTGAAAGAGCATCCAGGCTTGGTTATGTAACATGTTGTGGATTGAGCACTTAGGCTAATTGTAAGTAGTATTTAAAGTTTAAAGAAGTTTACAACTTAACCAAAATAGGTTTTTCTATCAGTATTGGATAATTATACATTTTATTGCTAACAAAACATTGCTAATTACAATGCTGTGCATTGCTGTGCATTTCTGTCCAAAGAGACACATGAAGTGCAATCAAACCTGATAGGAACAAAAGGTAGCTGGTGCATCCTTCTCAGACGATTTATTTAAAAAGTGGTGAAGTCTGAAAATGTGTGGGCAGGTTCAAAAGTTTACAATATCACAGTGGGCTGCGTGTAAATCTTAAAATGTTACAAATTTAGGGAGCATACCTTTTTAATCTAGAGATCAGTATTATGCAATACCATAATGCAAACATCCACTATAATTTAATTGTAGGCGTAAGAGCCTGTAGTTACTTGTGAAGTTGGTCGCGGCGGATGACCGCCCACCCAGAGCCTGGTTCTGCTCGAGGGTTCTGCAGGTTAAAAGGGAGTTTTTCTTTTCAACTGTCGCCTAGTGTTTGCTCACGGTGGTAATTGTTGAGTCTCAGGAAATACAAAGAGTCGGTCTCGAACCGCTCTATATGAAAAGTGCCCTGAGATAACATTGTTATGATTTGGCACTATATAAAGAAAATTACATGTGACATTAAAATTCTGTAGTTCTTAGTGGTACACGTTGGCAAAGAAGATCAGAGCCCCTATTTGTCTGAGTCCCATGACATGTCTTTGAGGTTTTAGTTATATTAAAGATGATATAAAAATTCTGAATATGTATGTTTGACATAGCCAAAACAAGGTACATGAATTACAGAAAAAACATAAGTGGATTGTGATTTTTCTGTTGCAGTGTGTGATATTTTCCTCTCTGTCCTCCCTTCCAGCTTGTCCCTGCACTGTAGTAGTACCCGCGGCCCGGGGCCTCTGTGGTGCTCCTGATGCCCCTCTCCCACCCCTGAAGATCCCAGGTGGGCGAGGGAATGGCACGCGGGATCACACTCCTTCAGCTCGGCCGCTCTACTCAGTAAGTCTACAAACACACCGTGTCAAGGTTACGAGCGTCTCGCTGAACCCACTTCTGTCACGTGAGCCACAGGGTTTACACAGACGGGCATGCCACGTTTTTTTATTTTTAATCATCTCAGTTGCTCTGCTTGGCCATAGTTGCAGGCAGGATAACCAGTCCCATGTGTGCATGCAATTTGTTTTGGCCACATTTCCACACTAGTTAAATTGTAATTGGACATTCAAAAGAAACATACTATGTACGTGACACTGACAGATTTAATGTAACTCACTGCCATTTTTAAGATGCTTTACAAGTATTTGTGTTTCCAGGACCGAAAGTTGACTGTAACGGAGGAGCCAGCAGGTAATGGTCGCCCTAGAATACTCCACTTCCAGAGTCGTCCCACCGTTACCAAAACAATACAGTGGTATGCTGTCTTAAGCAGCAGCGCACTTTACGTGGAGATACCTCTTGACCCTCTTCCTGAAGGCAGCAAGGAGAGGTAAGGAAACCTTGTTAGCAATAGGAAAGACCTCAAGTGGAATAAGTTTTAGCACAATTGAGCCATGTTACAGGAGAGTGAATAGGCACTTAAAGTTAGAATTAAATTAGAATTAAATTAGTAAAAGTTGGAATAAATACTCAGTGAACACACCAATTTCTTTTTAATAATATGTATGAGATTCACTCCGTTGTTTTTGTGCCTGCATGTTAAGAGGTTGTTTTCCATTTCTCCCTCCAGTTTTGCTGCTCTCTTGGAGTATGCTGAAGAACATCTGAAAGTCGTTAGCGTGTTTGTCTGCTTTTACAAGAACAGAGATGATCGTGGTATGTGTTAACAGCCCTATTTTTCCCAGCACACCTTTTTCGTTCAGAACATCCAAACAACCTTTATTACATAATTATTTTGGCTTCTGTGTTCTGACTTCGTGCGGCATCTTAACATCTGTTGTCCCTGCTTTATTCTTCCAGCTAAACTGGTGCGTACATTCAGTTTTCTGGGCTTTGAGATTGTGAAACCGGGCCATGCCCTCGTCCCACCTCGACCTGACGTTTTCTTCATGTCCTACAACTTTGACAGGGACTCCTCGGATGAGGAGTAGCCCTCTGGACAGCCCCCTCCACCCCCTGCTTATTTCCCCTTTTCTTCCCATTGTATGTTTGTTGATCCCATCCCAGCATACTCATATACAAGCCCTCTGCGGTTCACTTCCCCATGCTTTTTGTGTTGAAGGGAATATGTAAGATGTGCATCTCCTCTGTCCACCATCTATCTTTGTGTGTTTTGATTATACTGTTATCATTGAAGATTAATTGTTGTCGCCTAAAAAGGAGGGAACCTTTTGTGTTTTGGACTTACAATCATATTGCAGTTGTCATAGCTATAAGTTAAATTCTGGTATTGATATTTCCTTTTATGATAGAATAAGGTGGAGGATTTTTTATTTCTTGAATGTATACAATAAAAAGGTCATCAGGTTTACACTCGGGTACTCCAGCTTTCTTTTGATTGGCTAAATAATGACTTTAAATTTGTCTCATAGTCTTTCCCTCTGAATTGAATTCCAAATACATTTCAGTGGGACCAGTTTGATTTTGTAGCACTAATATCCTCTTAAAAGTATTAGGATTTACTTTTGAGCGACAGCCCCAATAATTGGTACTTCATAGCTGAATAGTGAATCCATATAGACTAGAGGTGGCGTGAAAAGGTGAATGCTGTTGCATGTGTCTGACGTAGGGGCTTCAGTTTCAAGTTAAAGAACCTACGATGAGTGAATTGGTACAAAGTGAAAGGAAAGTGAATAATCCAAAGTGCTTTTGCTTCTTTCTGCAATGTATATCTGACTATTGTAGTGCTTGTTTTTGGAGGTTGAAAAAAATGCTGTGATGTTATGATTGGGTTTCTTTTTGATTAGCATTCCTTTTAACTTTTTCCATGTTAGTATTGAGTTTATTGTTCACCTGCATAGTGGTACCTGTTGTGCTTCTGTGATAATAAAACAAAAAACAATCCTTTGTGTATTTGTTCAGCAACGTATGGAAACTGAACACCAAAGTCTTTACTTTTGGGTTAGACAAAAATCTGAACAGCTCCTCCGTTCAGGCCCAGAGCAGGTCACTTTCCCGTGTTTTATTTTAGAATGAAATATCCAGACACCGAATCCAGTGTTCCTGTGAAAAGCCTGTGGTGGATTATTGTTCTGCACGATGGAACTGCTCCCAGAGTGGATTTACAAGAGCATATGTTTATTACACGTTACACAAAACCTTATTACCTAACCGTATACTATATAAAGCACATTTAATGGGCATACTGTGACTGGTATCTGACATAATGGAATTTTTACCTCAGTGCACCAACTGGAGGAAATCAGGTCAGTTACAAAAGAGCAGCAGGGCAGACATCCAGCATGTGTGTCCTGTGTCTTCCTACCACCAGGAGGCTCCACAGGACGCTGAACTACTCATGACCATTCAACAGCTGAAGTGCATGTGCAGTGTACAGTACATGTGTAAGATGTGCAGTTATACAAACTAAAGTGTTAACGCATGGCCCCAAGAACCCTGACGCAATAAGGACCAAAAGAGACACTTACAAATCGAATCAGGAAGAATAACTCAAACCCCCTGTGTGGGTGTGCAGGGCCTTTCATAAAGGCGTAAGTAACAACTGGTTCTCTTGAGTGGGCAAAATATTTCTGAGATTACAGGCTTTTTTTTTGTTGTTACGTCAGCCATTTTGAGGTGTTACTAATGACAATGATGGCCAAGTTCTCAACCCAGTAAGTCATGATAGTGTGACAGTGAGGCAGCATGCACCAGGACCCTGAAACGAGCAGCTAAATGCTTTTAGTTCTTATTTCCACTGCTTATTGACGGAGGATAGTTAAAGCTTTAAAAGCCACTTCCTTCACAACATGACAAAGAAACGTTGTAACTTATCTAAGGAAGCAACAAAAGGGAACAAACCCTAAAACAAAAAAATGCATTTACCACTTGTATGGGGAAAATAATCCTGAAAGGTTATCACATTCGTAGCTATCAGAACAAAGTATTCACCATCAGCAGTTTGGTGGAAAATGTAGCGAGAACATGTTAATTTCTGCAAAATAGAAAAACCTCTTAAAGTATGCTTTTCATTGTTTTCAGAGGAATTTTATTATTTGTTTTCTATGAAAAAAAAAAGATTATTTGGCCTAATGTCACGGGAGCTGTGATTAACAGAGGAAATGGTCTGCCTGACCACTTTAGATTATAATTTCATGTCGCAGACATTAGTGTCACTATACTAAAGTCATTAGCCTCATGAAACCTGTAAAATACAGAAGAAAGAAAAGAAGCAGAGTATAATTTTCTGGAATCCAAATATTTAATAGGTACATATCAAGTATTATTATGACATGTATAAAATTTCAGATCACAATATGAAGCAATGAAACTCCTCAGACTGGCATATGCTGCAAATGTTTGAGGTCGCCACATAAAAATGACTAATGATTAAAATAGAAGAGAAGCAACTAAAATGGTAGAAAAATGGCATACAGACAGATAATAGTAAGCATTCTAGGAAAATTAAATGCGACTTTTCAAACGGTTTTTCTTCAATAGAGTGCAATAAAAAAAAATTAAAAAAAACACAGCACTGAAGCCAAGCGTCCACAAGACGTCTAAAAATTGTTAGTACTGTAGATTCACGGAGGGCAGAACACAGCGGAAAGAGAGGAGAGGGAGCGAAGGTCACAGCAGATAAAGAAACGAGGGCTATTAGCTTGCCAGTCAACGCAGGAAGAAAATAATCTTTGAACAAGATTGAGCAACAGTGGAAGTAATGCACATCACAGTTAGCTTTAAAGACCATAGTAGCATTTGTACTTGCATGTTATTGATCAAGAGAAAACAAATCCTGAATGATTGAACAAAAACAAGGACATCATCACAAACAGCCAGCCGATAAAGGGGAAGGAGGTGTGAACGGGGACTACATTTTCCCACAAAACCAACTCAGGAGTTAAAAGTATTTCAGATACATCAACACCCCAGGTGACCTCTGTCCAGGTCACAGATCAGTGCAGATCTCCATGGGATGATTTAGTTTTAGTGACTGTCAGACCTGCCAACTCTGGACATTTTAAAGTACCATAGCAGCACGGGCAAAGATGCAAATCTACTGCCTTACAACTACTATCACTACCTATTGAAACATTCAATAGTGTATTAATAAAACAACTGAAATGTGTTCTGGTCGTGTACACCAGTGAACTCTCAACATACGCACTCCTGAAAAGCTCCCGTTTGTGCCATGCAGGGATGGGTCTTGTGTTTCCCCTTTTTTCCAAAGGAAGTCTAAACACAAGCAGCCAAACAAGAATTTCTGATTAAAGAGAATCATTAGGAAACTGACTGGGCATTGGATGACAACTTTCGGTACTTAACAGATTTTGATAGTCTGTGCTACAAGACATTCTTACCCATCTCCTGTCGTCTTGTCCTACAGGTCTGGACTGGGGAATAACCATGAGAATATCAGACTGGTCACACGGTGCATGTCTGTCTAGCATAGCCTTTTTAGGCTCAACCATGGCAAATTGAGACAAGTGCCTTATCAGTCAATGTTTCTAAAAATGAAGGTGATGCAGATCGTGCTGGATAGTCAGAGGTCTCCAGTGAACATTATGCCAGAACTATCCGAAAGAACGATAGCGGATGAATTTCTGCTGAGCACAATATATGCTAACCATCTTTGTGTAAAGTCCCGCAGATTGTGGTTGCTTGGTAACAACAGGGACAAACACAGTGTGCCCTTCTATGCAAGTAGCGCACCTCACACTTTTCAAGCATGTCAGGGCGCCGCGTATAAATCTTTAATTTGCATTATATCATTACAGTATGTCTCTGGTAGACAAATTACAGCGAAATACCAGACCATGCTCCTATAAAGTACGAGGACAGTTTAGTCCATGTCATCTGACTGAAGACGTGGAACCATGTATGAGAGTACAGATGGTTCTGATTCCTAAACATTTTTACATTAATGTTTAATAATGATTTCAGTAGTGTTAGAGGTTTCAACAGCACTTATGAGAGATACTTAACAGTATGTGATTGTTCATCCTAACCATTTATTTTTAGAATTGTGGAAATGGAGACAAAACGTGCCTTGCTAAGCAAGATGTTAATTTAGTGAGGTCCTCTTCGCTCCGTCACAAGTATATGTATAATTTTACTTTTAGGCGTGACTCCTCACTAGAAATCCCTTTTTTAAAGCAGATGTTTGAAGACATTTTCCCCTGATCTGCTCTACAGCCTCATGTCTTTGGTATGTTTATGAAGTAAATGCCTACTTTTTGACTCCACATAAAATCTAAAGAGATTGTTGGTGCGTTCACCAAGTATGCAAGGTTGCTGCCTTGCTGGACCCAGACATCCCCCGACACTCCGAGCAAACCAGACACAGCTGCCAATTGCTGTTCTCTGCAAATGCACTGTAAGTTACCTCTGGCGAGACATTTGCACTTCTTATTAGCTCAAGGCTTGGCAATGGCATTATTCCAAGTGACATGAGCACCTAGGAAGATGCTAGCGTGTGCTCCTGATTAACCTACAAAATAAGTCTGCTGCACATGTCATTGATAAAGTGCTTCAAGGGAATACAACATTGTGTGCTTCATTTCCATATAAATACATGATAATCTGACTACACTAATTTTACCTGGCCATAACAGACTCTGTGGGCATCTCTCAGTCACATGACCTACTTGCTCATATTGAATGTTGTGCACGCGGTGTTATGTCATCTGTGTGTCTTCAGTAACCTTGTGAAATTGCCAGTCCTGCTGTGCCTAAAACACTATTAAACTAGCACTTTTATGTGCCAGAGTGAAATACTGAAAATACATGGAGGAGCGCAGCTCGGTATTTTGGTGTAAAACTGCGTACATGGTACACAAAATGCATACAGGTTGGCAGGAGTCGAAGGGCTGATTTCATGATGTTGCTGGGGAGAAATTTGCACTATTTGTAAGAAAGTGTGTCAATTTATGGAACCAGTAAACAACACAGTGGAGGGGCAAACAAAAAAAAATTAGCTAATACCTTGAGGTGGCTAGTGGGTTTGAATTGGGGCTCCTTTTGTGCGTTTGTGTGCGTTTGTGGGGCAGGAGTATGGAGGTTAAAAACTGCCCGTGACTGAATGTCAGGCTGGTGATGTTAATGGCGACAGTCCAAGTTCAACAGATGAGGTCAGTCCCTACTGAGGTTGTTCGTGTATGAATGATTGTTTACATAAATGGCTGTATATGCAATATACATTTGCCCGTGGGTAAGTACAGTATGTGTGCGCAATGCATTTTAAAGTAGAGCTCTAGGTACTTGACGGTATACGTGGGTGCACAGAATGGATGCTTATGTGCGTGTATGTAAGTATTCTACTTATAAATGTGATTTCGACCTCATCGGCCCTTGCTGTAGCCGGGAAAGAACTGGTCAAGCAGCATCTGAAGCGTCACGTTTTGGGCCATGGCGTAGTCTTTGCCCAAGTCGTGGCGGCAGGCGGGGCAGGTGTACACCTGCGCTCGGAACGACCGCTGGAGGCAAGTCTGGGGAGAGAGGAAGGCGGGAGAGAATCACACACAAATACAACAAGAGGGGTTTTGAGTAGTGGTAGTTGCACATACGTCCAGTCAGTTCGCACCTTGCAGACATTGTGCGAGCAGACGGTGGTGATGGGTTGGAAGGCCAGCTCCTGGCAGCAGACACACATGAAGATCTGTTCCATCTTGCGCAGGAAATTCTTCACGTGTACACAGACAGAAGCGCGTGAAAGGAAAGAAGAAGGGGAACGGAAGGAAAAACAGACAGGAAAATATATATTACAACTGTAAAAAAAACAAAAAACATTTCCTTACAGTCTTATCCTTTTAAAAAGAATTTGGTGATACTGCCATTTTAACTTTGATCAGATTGCACCCAGCTCTGCCAAACACAAACAGCGACTGATTAGTAAATTAGGAAATCGAGATGAAAAAAAACGGACCCAGGAAGTTAAAGTTCATCTGAAATTAAATTGCATATTTGTTAGTCTGCTATAGCGTACATTTCTGCTCTGTGATTTACATTAATTGGCTGGAATACCAAGCCACTGCAGTCAGATGGAGTCAGATGGAGACTTTGTTTCGATACAGACCATCAAATATTGCATAAAGCAGTAACATCAGCGTTGTATAGACAGAGCAGACGGTGACGCTGAGCCAGACAACAGCTTCACAACACAAGACCCACAGACTCTGAACAACAACCGCATTGTAAGTCTCCTTCTTATCTAACTTACAAACATGAACACACGTCTTGTCCTGCGCCTCAGCTTGTTGAACGAGCCACCAAACAAACATTCACTGGGTAAAAGTGCACTGCTAACGGGCTCCACAGCCAATTAGCTGCTCAGCTGCAGCCCATTAAACAGCATGTAAACGTACCTGCAAATGTCACTTCGGTTTGGTTAGATGCTACCTTAGGTCCTTACTGTTCTAAATCACGGCTGACAACACACTGTCTGCCCATGATTTAGCTGCAGAGAGCTCAGTTAGTGTGGTACTCTGGCAGCCTGCCAGCCTGCCAGCAGCTGTCAATCACACAAGATGACTCCAGGCAGCACAGAGAAAAAGGAGCATTTCTGATATTTCCCCCAAAGAACTCCCCCCTTCCTTTTATTAATACATATCTATTAACAATACATTTAAAAACCACATTGACAGCATTTTAGACTGCAAAAAAGGAATGTGATTTCAGATGGACTTTAAGATCTGAAGTCCATGGGGGTGAATTTCATTTTCATGGATCAGTGACATTCAGTGAGATCTCCTGTAAGAGGCTGTGTGAGATGCTTAGTGAACACCTGAGATGTGTTAGTGTCAGAGTGTACTGGGATTCATACCGGTCCCTCTTTAAGGTTTCCCATGGCTTCATCCCAGAGTTTCTTGTTGGCTGTGTCCTCCCGGATCAACTGCTGCTGCTGCTCTGACAGATGGAAGGTCTCCTCTATCTTCACCCGTTTAGAGGGAGGCTCCGTCGCTGGTGGCGACTCTGGTAAAGACACACAAAAAAGACAAAAAGCAGCCACTCTTGGTGAACAAAAGACAGAAATACAAATTTTATATAAGCTGTTACCATAAACTATGTTGACAGTGATGTGTGCTTGAGGAACATAAGACACTGGAGGATGTTGCATATTTACAAGCTATTTTAAAGTAAGTTTCACTGCTCACACTGTTCTCACCTGTCCTCTTCTCACAACCCCTTGTCTGACCTGCTCTGAGCTTCATTTGTAAAAGCACCCACCACTATCTCTGGTTGTCTTCTGCTCCCCATTACTCTGTGGCTCCTCTTCATCCACACTGGCCATCGGCTGCTCGTCCTCCTCTTCCTCGTCATTCTCCTCTTTCTCCTTAATCTTGCGTCTCCGTGGCCTCCCCCTCCCGGGATAGTGCTTACTCCGGCCACCGCGACCTGGTCTGGCGCAGGCCTCCTTCTTTGTTTTGTTCGCCATGGCCGCCAAGTAGCCTGGCGGGTACTGCAGACGCACAGGGAAGAGATGGGATGAGCACGAAGCACACTGCTTATATGGATAAGGAGCGTTGTTTGCCTCTCTATTCAATTTGAGCTTTTATTTTCACATTTGAAAACTGGAGATGAACATGTGCAAAAAAATGCCAATTAATGGGAAGTTGCAAGGGGTTTCCACAGTGGTACTTAGTATAAATATATATATGCACAGTATCTGTTTATACAGCAGTCTAACCTGAACAGCAAGGCCCAGTTTTTGGATCCTCTCCAGTCCTTCAGGTGTCCACGGCGCCGGTTCCAAATCATCCCGTCTCAGCAGGTACCGCCACACCAGGTAACCACACTTTCCAATCTCTGGCCAGTACTTTACCACCTTAAATTCACACACAACCAGTATTACATGAAATAGGTGGAACACGGTGTAGATAGGGATTTAGTGCTTTGCTCAGTGGCACTACTGCTTGAATGCAAACAGTTAAAGGGCAGTCTTTCTAACTACCATGCATCCATATAAGTAATATGTATCTTTGTATTCAAAGTTTGTATTCAGCTTCACTTGAAGTTATCAGATATATTTTAGACTCTTTACAAAATAAATGCGTCTGTACCTTGTAAATACCATCGTAGCGGTTTCCCTCCTCTGGAGCATATTTGCTGATGCGTCGCCCTTTGGAGCTGCGCACCACTCTCACTGGCTTTCCTGCCCGCCAGTTCCTCGACTCTGCCCCGTCTTTGTCATTCAGAGGTGCGTCGCAGTTTAAGGCCAACGCCCTGCAGGAGTCAGGTTCCAAGAGTAAAGACAGGAGATTGCGGATGTTAATGAATATGTTTCATCGCACTAGCTAATTTGTTTTGAAAAATGGTAAAAAAAAATTAATGAATCTGTGTGCGTTCCCTTTTTAATGTCATTTTTCAAAATGACCATAATTAGAGTTGCTCCCATTTTCCTGCCCTGGGATACGCTGGTTTAACTGAAATAGCTTTCACATAAATCATATCAGTATTTTCTAATAGTGCAAGTTTAAACACCTGAGCTTGACTAAACTAACAGAAAGAAAGAAGAAATACAGCCTCAACTGAGAAAACTACTTTAAACGCCTTGTACTGTGGTGACTTAGTGGACATTTCTGTTCTCCGTAAAGTGATAAAATACTGTACATATATCTATGGGATCAAACTTAGGTCATCTTTAAGTGTCATACCTGTTCATGTGTGTCAGGGTCTGGTCAAAAGAGTGCTCTCCGATCCGTTTGTTTCCTGAGAGGTCACGACCCCCGCTGCCTGTGTAGGTGAACTCATCTCCCCGGTCCTACAGCAGTTTATGGTAACCATAACAAAGTCATCGGCACACTTAAGGAAAATCCCCCAACTTCATACTTGACTCCGCAAACTAACTGCCAGAGTAAAATCACTTAGCAGAGGTTAATGAACATCTAGCAAAAAAACCCAACAATAACACACCACTTCATCCTCAAAGCCCCCAGCCAACACCAGCGAATAGGATCCATCATTACTGCGCCCGTGGATACCACCGACATGCGGCCTGTGAACACCTGCTTCACTCACCTTAAGTGTGAGTGAGGCAGAGAGAGAAAAAGATGAACAGAGGAAAGCCATTGACGGTATGGGCAGTGATGTATTAGATATCATATTACAGAAACACATGACTATATAATCTATAATGGCACAAAAATGGCAGTACGCAAAGTATAGGATGAGACATTGGAGACTTAACGAACTTCTCAATTTTCTTTCAATTCTTATAAATAATCAGGGTATACCTAATTAATTTGTAAAAACAGCCAACCTGAACCCTGAATTTCCAGGTGGTTCCAACAGGAACACCAGGTATGGGTCCGTAGTGGTTTGAAGGAACAATCGTGCACTCCTTGGTGCGCCCCACACAAGCCATACCCTGCAATCACAACAAGAGAGACAACAAAGAATCTAAGCTGCATCCACAGGAATACCAGTAAATGTCTACATGAGTGCAAATCAAATCACATTTCTGTAGTGTTTAAGAGCGGGGCTGCTGCTGTGCAGGACAGTGATTCACAAACCAGCATTCCATTTAGGAGGTACACTGGATTTCAAAAGTGAGAAAACAAAGAAAACTATTTTATTTCAAGGGTTATAAAATTGCGATAATGTAAAAGTCAAATACAAATGCTGTGTGACTCACGGCACTTAAATGTGCCCAAACACACAAGCCAGGCTGTTTTCCATTAGTGCACCGAGAAAGAGAGCATTCTGGTAAAGAAAAGATTTCTTTTCCATTGACAGTTCCAGGAAAGTGGCTAAGTCATGCTTAATGGCATTGTTCACATTGCACCATGGAGCAGAGCGTCAGGGAGACAGCCAGGCCAAGATGGAAACGAGCCACACAGTATCTCAACATGTTGCCATGAGAAGACTCTGAGGAGATTTGGAGGAAAATATTTACCAGTATACTTAAACCAGATGCTTTAAAAAAAACCTATTTTGAATACTTGTCAGCTGTCTTCCTCTGACTCATTTTCTGCCTCGGCAGCTAGCATGAGATAATTTCAGTTTGTGCCAAGTAAAAAGCCTAAATGTAATTTTGCCCCCGGGCTTGTGGCCATCAAACCCCATGAAAAAGTGAGAAGGGTGGTGCACATTGTTCATTAGTCACGTTATGATTATACAAGGAGAGCTAGATAATCAATAACACATCACTAAGTATGCAAATGTATGCTCTTGCAGAACATTCTATCACTCTAACCAACATTATTAATCAACTGCGGGTGGTCTGATCTAACATTAAGTAGATGTTAAGTATTGTTGACTGCATCAAAAACGTCTGGTCTGATCATTTAGTTTGAGGGGAAAAAACTGTGGTGTGCACAGGCAATATTTGGCACAGCTTCAGAGAGGTGCAGACAAAACTCTTCACATGAAACAAACCATTTATCTTTGATTGAACACAACACACAGTGCAGGCAATTACTTACACAAAATATCAACCACACAAAAAATACACTGAGGAACAAACCAGTCTGCACAAAGTAAATGGAACAAAATGTGTTTATGATGCATGGATAATGAGCTAAATGGATGAATGAATGAACGAATAGCAAACCTTTACTGCTGTATACCTACTATAACAACTATGTGTTACAGACTGTTTCATTTAAGTAGAACCCGTTTTTGTGTGTATTTTGTGCTGTTGTGTGTGTTCTATTTCCATCAGGACTGCTATGCT
This sequence comes from Gadopsis marmoratus, assembly GCA_036023855.1. Classification (NCBI taxonomy): domain Eukaryota; kingdom Metazoa; phylum Chordata; class Actinopteri; order Centrarchiformes; family Percichthyidae; genus Gadopsis; species Gadopsis marmoratus. The sequence continues at coordinate 1,962 of JAVQJF010125083.1, read as the reverse complement.
ATGATAAAAAATGAATGAAAATGAATTTGAACCCTGAAGAGGAAGGCCACCTCATGTCCGGTCTTGCAGAAAGATGAAAATTCTGTCTTAAGTGGACACATTTTCAAATGCCAGTCTCTGATGGGGAAAATGTAGCTTCTCAAAAATGCTGACATGCTGTACGATTATCAAGTATTCTCAGTAATCTGGTTGTGATGCGACACATTTTAGAAAATGGATTGCTTGTAGCAAGCGTTGCTGTGTGAAGCTGACTGGTGGAAAATAAAAAATGCTTCTTCTATCTCTTGTCCATGAGACTACATGTCTACACAAAACAAGAGATAGACCCATTTTTCTGTTACATTTCTGTTGCATTTCACTTTTGGACAAACAATCTGGAAAAGTATTGCAGAAAAACATTTGACACAAACTGTTCTTTCATATTTATACCCGGAGCCTTTGCTCCTTGTAGGCAATTTGAGGAGGAACCACAGGCCTTCCCCTACGGCTTACTGTTAAATTTACTTTAAATCTTACAGAGCAGCCGTCAGTCAACCTGGTGTGCGGGTGCCCTTGGGTCTCACCTTTCCCCAGTCCCTTTGACTCTCAGTTGTTGCCGAAGGCATCTTGGCCTTCTTCTTGCTGGCTTTGAGCTTCTCTCCCGCCTTAACAACCTCACTGGTGTCATTCTTACAGGTGGGACAGTACCTGGCAGAATGAGAGCAAACCATTTCTGTGGCTGTGACTTTCAGAAGAGCAGCAACAAAGCTCTACATAAAAAGAGGTACTGGCCATGTTCTGGCAAACACATAGTCCCTGTAAAATGAGGAGCAATGCTTCCCCAAATTAGCCAAAAGGACACTGAAAGTTGGTAATAGGTACCCTAAAGAGAGATGTTGCACCAACTTAAACATTTAAATTGAATGTATACCAGAAGGTTGCAACAAACGTTGGGTAAGGAATGTTGTCAGGCGATTTAGTGTTAAGTTTATTTCTGTTTTAATTCCATCAAGCGATACGTGCAAGACACAGAAATGGAGAGTGGGGTTCTTCCTCTCAGAAACTGCCGTAGCTGCCAAAAAAACAATTATTCACACCGTCATTTCTGTTTGGCAGAGAGACATTCGAAGCCACTGCATTAGATAAACTCACACCTGCGACTGCATTGTGTCATTATTTTATATTGATTTTAACCCCAATCATCACTTAATTACTGCTTAATTGCACTTCAGTTCATACAGAACACCATTAATCAACCTTCTTAAATTGCTTATGAAGTGCAGGGTGTTGTGGCTAATTGCTGAGCTACATTCTCTCTCACCAGTCCTCGTCATCCGGGATGGTGGCCAGCGGCGGGTTGAGGCAGTAGATGTGGAACGCCATGTTACACTCGTCACACAGCAGCTGCATGTGGGCATCCTGCTTCCCGCCGCACACACAGCAGGAGCAGAAGCGACACTCGGCGTCGGGGTCAGCCTTGCAGTGCTTACACTCCGGTCCACTCTTCCCTGGATCCAAGAACAAGAAGGAAACACTCACACATACAACGTCACAACAGAAACTTGAAGATGATCTTATGGTATGGTTGCACTACAATATACCTTCAAAAGCAACAAGTTTTGCCACTATTTTCACTGTGTGTGTATGAATTTCTGCATACGTTTAAATTGTCCATCTGCAGCTGAGAGTGCACGAGCTCCTGGTTTCTCCACCTGGTAGATTTCTTCCAGAAAGTGAACTTTACAGTCCCCGATTATATCTCCAGGACCCCTGGAGGGAGGGCGAGAGGTGAAGAGAGAGGGATGAAAAAAAAGAAAAGAAAACCGGGAAGATGAAAACATGTTGTGACATCGCGGGAGGCCGTGTCGGCCAAGGGGATCACGTGCCGGCCAGGGAAAGGCGAACAGCCTACAAAACAGTATGGCCGGAGGTGTGGACTACAACACCCAGCTGCAGCTGGGCCTCCAGCGGAGCGGAGGCTGC
>JAVQJF010125080.1:0-36559 GCA_036023855.1 Gadopsis marmoratus | reverse complement strand
ATATCTTCAGAACAATGCATGCAAGATCGCAGGTTAATTATACAATACACGCAGAATCATAAAAAAAGACCAAATTCCACTCAAGTCACAAAAAGCAAAACATTTTATTTACAAGTCATTTTTAATTCAGTTTTATCTACGTTACAAGCATAGCTAAGAATCAAATAATCTTTTGACCATATTTGGGCATTCTTAAGAACACAGGGCTGGTCATTCAGCCGTCATTCAGCGGACAACTTCACTCTGAACTTTCTGCTACTATCCTGGTGAAGTACAGAACTGCAGGCTGTGCATTGACATTTTGGATGCTGTAAGCATGTCCTGTGGGAACAGATCAGCAAAAAAATAAACGAGTATTAGATATCATAGGTATACATCAAAGGTCTGTATCATTACAGCTAAATGGTCTTGCAGAAGTAATTAGGTGATTATTTCCCTTACAGAGAAATAGTAGTTCACTAAAATACAAATAAACATTTTAATTCTGCTTTAATGTAAGTAATAATATCATATTCTTACCACATGGCACCACAAAGGATTGACCTGGATTGAAGCGGGACTCACTGCCGTTGATGGCTACACGCACAGCGCTCGTTAACAAGTTAAAAACCTTTTAAAAAAACAAAATGAATAATAAAATTCAGTGTGTCAAGATCTCTGCTGTACAAGAGGACAGAGAGGGAGAGAAAAAGATGACAAATCACATGAGAAGTAAGAGTAAAAAAGTGTACTGACTGTTGTGGCGCTGTGATCTACCCAGAGAGGCTTCTTCATGTAGGAGCCCAGCAGGATTTTTCCATTACAGAAGGAGCCACAGTTTTGGTCCACCAAGAAGCCAATAGCTCTGCCTTGATAGAAGTACCAATCAAACTGGTCCGGCGTGACCGCAGAACCACCTGCAACCATATTAAACCATAAAAATTATTCAGTGACAGGTCTGGCCAATACTTGGATAGTTTTATACCCTTCCATAATAATCATAAAAATTTTAATTACCTAACTATTTTAATTACCTAAACTACTACTACATTTCTGAAAGAGCTCATGCAGAATGTAAAGGGAATTTAAATAACAGTGATAACATACAAAATGCTCTAAATAAAAAAAGGGTTATAAGCTTTTTTTTAAAGAGTAAGTTTAAACCTGTTCAGCTTTATTTGCAACTTGGTGGATGTTCCCCCTGTTAAAGAACAATACCCGACATTCACACAGTATGAGGTGCTTTCTACTTTTTCGTGTATCTATAAAGTCCCTGCAAATACATCGAATCATGATTCAAAATAGAGGCTTTTTTTTTTTATCAAGATGATATGTTCTTACTGTCGACTGTGGCAGACCAGAGACTCTTAAACCACTCTTTCAGGTTGGACTTATCCTTCGACTGCAAGACCAGCGGTTTGAGAGGAGGACCGCACAGATCTGATACAGACAGGACAGCGTTCACTCTGGTTGATGGCAGAACTTGAACAATTGAGATAAAAGAAAAAGAAAAAGGTTAGGCGTACAATGACATAAGGATCGAGGTCAGCAATGAAACCACTAAAACGAGCTGTTTATCAAAGGCCCAGCTGCTGCATTTTCAGTTCACTACAGAAAGTGAAAGGGCACCGTATAAATATTGCAGTGTGGCTGCCCACATTTCAGGCTTGACAGAACTATTTGATTTATTCTAGACTGAGCTCACACTGGCATTTCTCTCCACTGTGCCAACAATTAACATTAAATTTAGGCTTCTTCTGTTCCCACTCATGAGTTACAACTCTATTTTTTGAGCTGGAGTTAGATCAAAGTTTTTAATTCATCTTTTTATCCATGTGTGCAGCACGTCTGTTCATTTTAACACCGTCCAAAACAACAGCAAACCAAATCCTTACTGGCATGTGTTTTCAAAACAGCCACACAACTCTTCTTGTTGATTATGATGCCTTATCATGGAAAATTAACAACCACTTAATTTAATACTACTGACTCGCATACTAAATGTTTTGCTTTGGTGCATTTTGAAAGTGAGAGGAAAAGCCAGTGCCGAGGCCTAAAATTGGATGGTGCTAAAGAGCTGTATACATTACTTGTTAACTGTATTACGTCGTATTTAAATAGAAAAAGAAAATAAAAGCGCTCAAAGTAAAAATGTTAGTGACGTAAATGTATGAACCTACAAAAGTCTGGTTGAAATATAAAGTATATTTATGAATGTATTTAATGTTGAAAAACATACTTGAGTCCTCAGTTTCCTCATACTCTTCCAGCTCAAACATGGAAGACGGCCCACTTCTGAGAGATTTTAACCTGTTTCAAAGAAAATTATTAAAAATAATAAAAACATAACTTACACAAACAATACGAGGGAAAGAGTAACAACCATTTAGACTTTTGCTTACATGTTGTCTGACTGACACATGCGGTCCTGTGAGGTCTCATGGTCGGGAGGGCTGTTGGATTCACTAGTATCCATGCTGAGAATCTCTTTATTACTGAGGGCTGAACAGTCAGTAGCAGTGACTTCCTCTGCAAGACGTCTGTTATTCTGACCTGCTTCTCTGCTGTGGACCACAGTCGGGGTCTCTGTGACTGAAGTCAAAATGTCTTTAAATGTGGCCAGAGAGCGTTTGACAGTCTTTGGAGCCGACAATGGCTTCACTGTCAGAGGAGGCAAAGGCGCTCCCCCTAGTGGTTTTGATGAGACTGCCACGTTGTCATTTTTGGGCGTCCCAAGTGCAAGAGATCTGCTCATTTTAGATTTCTTTTTTCTTTCCTTGCGAGGTTTGGGCTCCTGCTGCTGAGGCTGTGAGGAGATGCTCTCCATGTCCTCGGACATGCCATTAACCCTCCACCAGTTACTGGGAGGTTTCCTCCTCCGTTTCTCTGGTTCTTCCGCACTGAGCTGCTCCCCGGGTCTTCTAGGAGAGACGGCAGCTGGTGTGATGGCCTTTTTTTCATTAGAGACGTGATGATATACTCTTTGAAACACTTGATGTCCTGTAAAACATGACATCTTATGTTACAAAGATTATTGGTTGGCCTTTATGTTTACAAAACTCAGATACAGGTATTACTTTTACCTCACTAAACATGTACGGTTGCACCATTGACCTTACCTGAGTTACGGCTGTGGTCTCTGTGTGTAAGGTCCAAAGGGCTGGACTGTACAAGATCCGGGTCCTGGACCAGGATCTCATGATGCTGTGGCTGCTCTTCAATCTGCTCCACCTCAGTCGCGTTATTTTCGTCATCTGTTGCTTTCATCTCGTCTGGTCCATGTCCTCTTGTATTTCTGTTTTTGTTCGACTTGGTTTTCTTTTCTTTAGCTTTATTTGTGTTCAGACTAGATGACGGTGAAGTTTGTGTCCAATGTTTTTTCTTTAAAGCTCGGACCTTTGTAGCCTTTATAGGTGATGGCACTGCTGCGCTGGGCTCGTTGTTGCTCTGCTTTGACATCTTCTGTGCAGGCTGCTTGTCTGTAACCTCTGTGCTCTGAGGGCAACTCAACCACCAATGTCCAGTCTGCCTCCTTTTCCTTTTCCCAAGAATCTGATCATCTTCAGATGAGCTCCCTACAGACGGAACCGGTAGATTGTTTTGTTTATCCTTTCCATCTGTTAAATCCTTTTCCTTTTGTGCTTCAGAATTAATTCTTTCTTTGTCTGTGGGGAGGAAAAATAAATATAATGCTGTACAGATGTTGAATATGACTTTTGCTACTGATTTCAAATACTTTCCTACATTTCACATTGCATTTCTAAATAAACATTTTCACATACATTCACTTTCATTGTTATCTATTTTGACAATCTGTTAAATTATACGTTTCCATTGTATACCTAGTCCTTTGTAAATAATATTCTTTGTGTTTCTATTGTTGTTTGGTGTGGATCCCAGGAAGACTAGCAACCACTTCATTCATTCATTCATTCTCTTTTAACGCTTATTTTATTCCCAGCCCAGCTGCCATTGGGCGAGAGGCGGGGGAACACCCTCGACTGTTCGCCAGCAACCACTTTGTGAAAGCTAATGGAGATCAATAAATAAATAAAAAGAATACTTAAAAGTATAGCCAAACATCTCATCTAAGAATATTTTTGGACATTTGTAATTTCTGTACTGTATTTGAGTCACAGCTGTTTCTACAACTAAAGCTCTTTAGAGTGCACATTTTTAAACCAACTATTTAGAGCATGGCAAATCATTCACTACCTGAATGTCAGTGACGCTCAAAGTCGGATATCTTATAGTTCCCAGCTTTAAAACAGTTCCATTCAAACAGCAGCAAATATAGTATTTAGAAAACTTTACATTGATTAATTTATATTAATAACTTGCAGAATGATTCAATGTCAACACATACAAAGAGATTTAAATGACTATAGGAAATCTTCACCTGAAACAGAACCCGGGTCTTCAGCATCTGCAGGCTCCTCACTGCTCGGACTTTGTACACCCACCGTCTCCTTTACTGCACCAGATCCCTGCGTCACCTTTCTGGCCCCCTTTAATGAATTTGCCCTGCTTGTCTTGGCATTTTCTTTGCCATGTTTTAAAGACTTTGCTGTCATTAAGTCAGAGGACTTCTGAGCTTTCTTTGCTGTTTTCAGAGTGGGTTTTTCCGTTTCACTGCCAGCTGTGTCTTTAGAATGCTCCTCTGAACTGTCACTTTCTTCAGGGGGTACCTTCTTCAGTCGTCGATTCTTTCTGTTTGGTTTCTTTTCTTCCATCAAGTCACCTGCAGGAAGATCCTCAGGAGTGGATAGTTCATCCATATCATTTCCAGGCTCAGTCACCTCATACTTTTTCTCTTTCATTTTCTTCCTTTTCTGATTGACTGTCTGACTTCCCAGCTTTTTGTTGTTCTCTTCAGATTCCTGCTGTTTTTGTGCAGTCTCTAGTGGGCTATCCTTCGTCCCCTTGTCTGTCGAGCTGTCTTTGTCGGTGCTGGAGGTCCTGCTCTTTTTCTGTCTCTTACTGGTGACAGTTTTACTTGGGATGGAAATCCAAATAGGTGTTTCATCCTCCAGAATAAGGAAATCATCCTCTGGCTCAGGAGGAGGAGTGGGTACTTTTACTGGTGACAGAGACTTCCTAGAACTAAATAAATAAATTCAATGGAATATTAATGATTTTATGTTTCAATGTTGAAGGGTCATTACTTTGTGTACACATTTTGGTTGTTTAAATTTTAAAGAGACACTAAAGTGACAAATGAGGAAGGTGTACCCTTGTCTCAACTCACCATGGTATGGACTGTCCAGCATTTCTAAGCTTCTGTAGAAAAGCTGCCAAGTCTTTTCTCACACAGATGGACGCCTGCACCGATGGCTTGCGAGCACTTTCTGACTTGTTCCTAGGTGCTGCGAGTTCAGGCTCCTGTCTCACTGTTGACACAGATGGTTCTGGGTTTTCTTGCCTGGGAATTAACAAAAAAGTTCTTCGGTTGATTTTAAAATTGCACAATATACTGTTCTGCTGCATTAAACAATGAATGTGTGAGTTTTTGCTGCATTACATTTTCAACTCTTTTGTAAAAAAAAAAAAAAACTGCCTAACGGAATAACGTGCGTTACCAGCAAGTCAGCTCAAGTAGAACAACATTTAATGGCCACATATTTTGTATTTTTTACTTTCTGATTTATGATGATTTTTATGTTATATCAAATTTTATAATAATGATTACAGTCAGCTGCAGTACTTAATGTTTTGTTTTCTTATGTTTTATGATCATAAAGTCATCCTGACACCAGCAGTGGAAAGAGTAGTAGTAGTTCCCACAGGGCTCCAGCAGGGGGAGCGTAGAGCTGTTGAGCTATGAAAAGGCAACACCTAACTTCCTCTTTTCTGTCATTACGACCTGAACGACCTGAGGAAGGTCTGTGTCCATGCATCTTTCATTCAAATACTCCCCTTTTCAAGGCTTTTACACTTATGATACAATCTGTTGTATCATAAGTGTAAAAGCTCAATTCAATATCACATTTTTGTAACAATGTAATTTACAGTTAAGTTACGGTTATCTTGTCCTCCAATTATACTCTTACTGTCGTAGTTGTTTTAAGGTTTATTGAACCTGTCAAATATTCTGCCACAGTACATAACTTTGTAACAACTCTTTAATAACCAAATTTAAATTAGAATTTTACCCAGTACATTGTATGCAAATAATAAACCTTTATGCCAAGTAATTCACTCTCCGTCAATATGGTTATTTGCTTCAAATATGCAGTATTGTTAGGTCACCAGATCCAAAGAGAAAGTGCAAAATAACTACACATTAAAAAGGCATGACTTCTTACATTAGTGCTTTTGTTTTGCCCTCCAAAACAGCAGTTTGTGGTTTCTTGTGTATATTTTCTTTGACTGGGTGGCTCTCGTTGCTGCAGAAAATAGATATATACACACCACATGCACAGAAGTAACAGGTACCACACAAATAAAGGTCAAACATCAAAACACGAAGTGGACTGTGGACATACTGCAATTACGTGTATTGTAATCCATCAGATACTAATGGAGTATTTGGGTGCTTGCAGCAAACTAATCATTACGGTGAGATTAAAAAAGGTCCTTACCATGGTCCATCTGCCTCGTTTTTGCGACTGGACATCTTGGGTTTGCTTAAAGCAAAGTTGCTTGGAGGAGACTCCAACTCAGTGTCTTCACTTCTAGAGAAAAGGGCCATTATTTAAACAAACATGTGCTGTAAATTAATAAGAGAAGATATACTTGCTCCCAATGTTAACTATGAGTGACACTAAAATACACGTTATACAAACAACACCTCCTGACAGACAACTCATCATTTTAAGAATTTATTTCAAACAACTTATTTACTACATGAAAGGCATTAATAATTACGTACTCCTCTGTGACGTGCTGTTCGTACTGTGGTTTCTGGGTTGGTGTAGGTGCCTCTGTCTTTGCCTCTTCTTTTCGTTCATCTTCACAATCAAAGAGAATTGGGGACACAACTTGGTCTTTTTCATTGTCCAGCTCTTCTACACCTTCCACAGCCATATTGTCTTGAATAGGGCTAGATGTCTTCACTGGCCCATGCACTTTGAATGGGGAGTGCAAATCTGCAACAGGGAAAAGCAGCACCCTTTAACAAGAAACACATTTCTACAAGTGCAAAAGACAAGTGACTTAACATTTAATATATGTAAATGTATAAAGGCCATAAAGTATATAGGTATAAAGTATTTTCTCAGTAAAATACAGGTTTTAGTCATCTTACCAAGGTCTTGCTTAGGACTGGGCGACCTTGTTGTAGGATGCAGTGCATCTCCTTCAGGACCCTAAAGAGTTACAAAAATACATGTAACAGTTCAACACATGTAAAGGCATGAAATCTCATTAATTTAAGAAAGGTACACAAAGCCCAAGACGAGCCGCTGTGTCTATAAACAAACATATCATTGGAAAATGGAAGACGTCCAGTTTTTACTGGCCATTTCATCACGCCATTATGTTTTTGGGAAAAAAGGAAAGTTGTATAACTGCTCTCTCAACTCTTTCCCAAGTGAGGACAAAGCAGCTGCTTATCAGTGACAAAAAAAAAACTAAGCCCCTCTGCATGTTAACCATCAGAGACTTGTCTGCAACATTCAAAGAGGCATCAAACTGCCTTTGTACTATCAGTCACTGTAATGATCGCCACTGTACATTACCATTTGGCATCTTGGGAGGTTTTCCATCAGGTGTCCTTTCTGTGGGACTGGTGAAGCCTCGCTCTCACTATCAGAGGTCTTGAGCAGAGGAGATGGGGGACGTAAGCCATCGTTTGAGGATGAATCTAAAAACAATAGTCAAGTTAACACAATGAAAATGCAAAACGATCTGCAAAATATTAAAGCAAAAAAATCACACACTCAACTCACCCATGTCATCAAACATCTTATCGATATCTGCCAATGTCAGCGTTTCTGCCCATTCCTTAGATGGACTGAAAACACAAATGTCAGGTTGATATGATAACTGAAAAACCAACATTTCATAATTCCCATACAACTGCCGAGACACACAGTACCATTAAATCTGCATTACACATGAAATATTTACCAAGGCACCAAGCACATCTAGGCATACAAATAAGATAAAACGTTTTTTGAAACTATAATCTTCATTTCATAATCATTTCATTCATATGCATGCAACCTCTGTTATTTTTAATAATTAAACCCTGGCTTTAGTAAAAAGCTCACTCACAAAGCACAACACTTCAGATTGCAAGGCATTCTCATTGAAACACTTTCAAACGCACCTTTCCTTGTTTGCAAGGTAACAGAGCTTCCTCTTTGGTCTCCGCTGTGAACAAAGTTAGAGAGTTATTTATTTTAGGTTACTTTGTAAATTAGGGGGAAGAAAGATTACTGGCTAACGTCACTTGAATACCACTCAGATGTCAGTTTATTAGGTTCACCATGCTACAAATCCCTGTAGTACAACGTGTAATGCAGCAGCTTTTGATCTTACACATAGAATGGTCTAAATAGACGCCAACCAACTTTAACAGCATCACCATCTATAGCCTCCAAAATAGCCACGAGGTTTAAGTTAAAACAGTTTAATCAAAAGCTGAACATTAACTATACCCTTCATGAAGCTCGGGATTATGTCATAGCTGTTGTTGGTTTTAATTAGCTCGTTTGTATTTAGCAGAACTTGTACTTGTACTTAGCGTAACATTACAGCCGCTTCCTCCCTCGCTGTTGGTTAGTTAGAACTGTTACATGTTTGGCTGGGCCATCTTCCCTCAGGAAGCTGTTTCTGATTCTGATTCTAGAAAACAGAAACGCGAAAACAATACGGTTACTCACCAAGGTCGGGTATTTTGTCTCCATTAATGTTAGCTAGCTGTTTCTATGTTTTAACGGTATCGTTAGACCACTGTTTGCTACAGCGAGACCCAAGCTAACAGTTAGCTGGCTATCATTTTGTGTTCGTTAGCTGCTCTTATTCGTCTATATATAGTCGCGTGAAAGCTGGTGATGCATCTATTTCGCCAATTTGATGAACAACATTAGCGTTAGCAAAACAATGGCGCTGTTGACGATTTGTACCGCGCACTGTCAGGAGTGTTGACTGTCTGCCCTGAGAGTTGCCTCTTAGGCACGACTATTGCCAAGTCTCCAGACGGTAACCACATTGTATATATACAGTTTAATATGCTAACCCACAGCTCGCCTATAAACTTTAAAATAAAGTTGAATATGATAAAATTATTAACATAAACGTTACTATCTGGCTGATTCTGGTGGGCAAAGCCTTGGATTGCTATGGACGCTCTGCCTGACAGACAACTGCGGGAACTAAAAGCGACAAATACTCGAGGATGTTCTTCTTCTACATTTTATTTTCCAGCAGACTGAGACCTAAAGTTGGCCTCTGGCGTTACTGCCCCCTACAGGTTAATCATAGTTACATCTATCATATCAACTTCTCACCCTTGAGGATAAGACGTGACATAAAAGAAATGCTGGTATAGTATAGCTATTGAGGTTACAGAGAATTAAACATATACTTGAAAATGTATATAAGATAATTCCAGTCATTTTCGCTTTGTTTTCCCCAGACAGTTTTCAACTTCACTTTTTTGCTGTGTTGATTGATCAACATTTAGCTTTTTCATCCCACACCTATGACTCTGTAGCATACATTTTGGAAAAGATCTTAGCCCGAAAGGCAATAGAAAATAACAGGCAATTCCACTATAATGTCCATGCTGTTTAGGCTTTTGGAGAAGCAACTTACATCTACTTGAATTGTGATATTCTTGTTCATCTGCCACATATTGATAAAAGATACAGAGTGCTGAACTGTTAAAACAGTTGGTATTTTGTATGACAAATTGCATGAATACTTTATTCCAAATAAAAAGTCAAGATGGTAAAACTATAATTAACATTGAAATATTAGTTGGGAAATTATACAAAACAAACATGGAAATGTTTACACCATACAGTCTATACTGTAAGGTGGATGATTACAGTGTTGAACCTCTGGGTAGTGTTGTAAGTCTCCTTATCAGTGCCTAATGATTGAGCAATCAATGTGTTAGAAAATAGCCAAAGGTTCAGAGATCAGTCAGCCAAAGTTGAAAAGAATATTGCTAATTACTTTATTTAACTATGTAAATTACACCAGTGTGCATTTTAAATCAAACTGTACGTGAACAGAATTTGATTTTATCTGAACATTTACTTAAAGTTAAAAAATAAAACACTTGTCCTCATAATCATCAACAAAGTAATGCCAAACAACTGCACAACCGTTTTCTATGATATATGGCATCAAGTGTCTGTGTGTTATATCATGAATAACACAGTGTATATCATGTTTAGCTAAATTATTGTGCTATTTGATTAAACATTTGGAGTATTTGTTTTCACTTATATGCCACAAATCATTACACAAAAGCATTCAATTGAAGGAAAACAATATTTATTTTGAACAGTATACAAAGCAAAAGTCAAAATGATTGAAAGAATCAACAACCACAAATTTTCATATTTTTATGAGAAATACAAGTGAAATTAATAAGGACTTGTTATTCCACTATGAGTGGCCTTAAGTATGTTACATGTGTAGTGTTTCCAAGGCAAAAGTAATCAATTACAATATATACAAAGTATTTACAAATGCATCTCGTACAGAAACAATACCACGTCTATACAGAGAGGTTCAACATACAAATATCTATACAGCATTTTCACTTATATATCGTTTTCTGATTCTCAGCGATCTCCATCGGAGACATGGTCTCTGGGCTGACATCTTTGTACAATGGCTTTTTGATGTGCCTCCAGATGACCAAAAGTACCCGTGCGACAAGCATGATACAGGCTGCAGCCAACAGAGCAGCTGTAGTGGGAAGAAAATATCAGAGGGAAGCATTAGTGTGGTAGTATATCTGTCCCTCGTTGCAAGTAGGTGATGTAAACAGGTATAATTTCCTGTAAGTATTTAACTGCATATTAAAAAATCAATCACAGCCCACGCAATAATGAATGTTAAAAATATCCAGGTGATGCAATTGAGATTGATTAAGATATGAGTTCCTCACTGATGAAGATGTTATTGTGAGTAGGCTCTGCAGCGTCATGGTTTTTCGTGAACACGCCCGTCAGTGCCCAGATCACAACGGGGTAAATGGAGAGAATGTACCTCACATGTTTGTCGAGGACAGAGTTTTCCAGGAAGAACCTGTGACAGATCCGACACATTTGCTCCAGAAATGTGTTTTTTTTCAATTAAGTTATTAAAAAGTAATATTGCACTTACCATACGAACAACACTGCGGTCAAAATGAAGAGTGAGACGGCGGCAGCGTCCGTCTGGGACATGTTTGCATTATTAGTCAGCACAATGGTCAGGTTAATTATGGACGCAATGGTTGTCCATGTTGCATATATGGCAACACCATTCTGCACCTGTAATAGAGACAACAGAAGATAATTAGGCGCAGACACATATGCAGGGTGTCTTTCAAAAGAAAAACATTACTTATGAGAAGAGATTTGACATAAAAGATGTTGCTGGGAGGCAGCAGGATACATTTGCAATGGAGCTGCCATACTAACCAACACACGGTGGAGCCACAGGTCTACTCTGTGGTATTTGCTGAGCCAGGCTCCGTAGTTGTGGAGACCGTGGCAGGAGAAGAATATCACGACGTAGTTAGTCAAGGCGATTAGAATTAGGAAAGCCAGTGCGGCAGGCATCAGCCTGTAGGGATGAAAAAATATGCTAGAATGTATGTTTTATTACAGTGATCATGTCTGCAGCAAAAATCTAAGCATTTCAGTCTTGATGCTTTACAGTAACATGTATATTTCTTTGAGAGGAGGAAGTCAGGTCAATTGTATCTACACATGTAGCCCAAAATCACACAAATTGTTGCCGCATATCTGTACAGCATAACACACTATCTTTCTGTAAACCCTTGGAATAAGGAAAAACTCCCCCAAAAAAGTTTCCATTAGATGTTGTATGTACAGAACAGGCAGACATAACAAGAGTTAAATTCCAGTATGGAGAAACAGAAGAACACACATCCATTTAAAGTAGCTGTATGTCTGAAATAAACAGTATCCTCCCCATGGTCCTTCACTTTGTTACTCAACTTGTTTTCAATACATTCATGACTCAATGGTCGTATTAATTGTAGGTGATGATGATCTATATTTTCAAGTGGGTTTCTTCTAAAACTCCTCTAAAAAACTTCAACGTGCCAGCCCTGCATCGAACTAAATCTAGCCAATGTTGTTTTCCTGCCTTTAACCAAATGCATGCTGGGATAGGCTGGAGCACCCTCTTGAGCCAGACAGAACAGGATATGGCATTTTTCAGTAAAAATGTGCCAACAGAACAATTAAAGCCAATTGTTTGCCTGTAACAATTAATTGAACATGGTTTCTCATCACTCTGATAGAAATTGCAAACTGATTTCAGTTGAAAACGAGACTTTGTATGAACATAAGATCCCATCTCACTTTCTGTCCCACAGGAACAACCATGCAGTGTTGAGGCCCAGATTCAAGCACCAAGCTGCAAAAAAACCACGTGGTAAAACAGCAGGGCTGCAGTAGACGTAACCATAGGCATTCCTGAAGAAAAAAATCACAGAAGTAAATGTATACTTCAACGTACCACATAGCCTACAATCTAGTAGACAAAGATAACCTTTATTTGTTAGTGCAACTGAATGTCAGAAAAATGTACTTACTTCCTAAAGATGCCAGAGAAGACGTAGACCAACACTAAAGCCAGGAAGACGTAAATGATCGACCAAATGGTAAAGGTCCATCCTGCTGGTGTGATCTGGGTTACAAACTCATCTGATATATTAGCGGTGGTCTCCATGAATGGATCTGGGGACACAAATTCCAAAATCACAGAGCTGAACAGACACAGTGTAGGTCCAAAATGATTGTATAAAGCTATTTTGACACACGTAAAAGGTCAAAAATGATTTCTACAGTTTTACATTAAATAACAAAATTTGATATGACAGTATATAAGGAATGTGAATAGAGCATTAAAACTTGGACTTACATATTCCTGGCCCCGCCAGAGCAGTGAACGCCATAGTGGTGATGAAGAAAAGCAATGCCAGCACTATGGTAACCACAAGGCTAATATTGTGTTTCGTCATTGTGGATAAGTCTGTAAACACAAGTATTACAAATACAAACATACATTATGAAGTTAAAAAAAAACAAAACAAGCTTTACCATACCATGTTGATCATTTATTCTTAAGATCAGATTGCGCCAATATGAGCATGAATAAAGACTTGACATACCGTTTATTGTGCGACCTTGGATGTAAGCAGCGACAGGGCAACACAAAGACTGCTGCTGAGGAGGGCCTGTTATTTCACTTAAAAGGAGCCGGTTGTGTAACAGTGACGCTTTTATGGCCCTTCAGCATGTGTACGTTTGAAACTTATATCATCAGAGTTTATGGACTTCTTAACCTGTTTCCTTTGTATTCAATGATGGACTAAATCCTTGTGACCTAAGATTACTGATTCACTGTTTCATAACTGAGTTTATTAATTACAAAAGCTACCTTTGCCCCATGTGGTCATGTTTGGTAACAGATCTTTATCACCGGGTCAGGTCCGTTTGTGACCCAGCTGAGTTTGCTCTTGTATGAATAACCAATGACGAATTGCAACTTTGAACATCAGGCTCTTCAGAGCTTTATGAAATGATGAGGAAAGGTGTTTGCATGGAAGGGAGGCATCTCAAGGGTGGTGGGGTCGCCACTTGAAAATACACATTACTTCCGCAGGTGCATGTTAATTCCTTTAGAGGGCCCCGTGCCCCACTTGAATAAGAGCATCTTTGTACTTGCAGATGTCTTGTGTCTCTGTGTGCTCGTTTTGCGTCTCTTTGTAGCCATTTGATTGACTTTCCAGCATCAGTCACTTCAAACGGAGGCTCTGGCCCAGGGGCCTCCTGACCCCTTGGGCCCCTGTGCCTGAGCCCAGCCCTTTCAGTGATCCATCAATGCATGAGGTCCAGCTGGATTTAGTCCACTACATTTATCTGATATCTGTAGTTACTATGCTGAAATTATTTATGCAGTACATACAATTCAATTCAATTCAGGTTTTATTTATATAGTGCATATATACATATGAGTTTTTAAAACAAGATTAAAGGAATTTCATTTCAGTCCTTTTAAACTGGAAGTGAGTCCTAAAAGTTGTATTGTCTACAGGAGGGAATATCTGTAGCTCTTTTCAATGCAACTTAAATTACTTCAAGAATTTAATAAAAACAATAGACTGAAATTGCCTTCTAAGTGTGTTGTTGTTGCAGAATAAATAAAGAACAGTTTATTAAGTAGTTGATGTCAGTTTCACCTCAACACATGAGCGTACAGGTGATAATGATCTTATAATAATCAAAATGAAAACATTTTGCTGATACATCTGCCCTTTTAGTTCTATTTGCAGGACCTCTCCTTGTAATTGGGTACTTTTACATTGAGGTATTACCAATTTTACTGAAGCAAATTAATACTTCTTCCACCCCTGTATCTCACTGTCCTCTCTCATCAGCCACTCTGCAGTAGTCAAGATGGTTCATTTGTATTCATTGTCTCTATTAATTACTTATGCCACAGATTAGGATTTTATATACAAAACATATAACAATCACAGAATATGGCACATTGTTATTGTTAAACCAACTATAAAGAAGGTCAAATATCCTCCATCTCAGCCAGCTACGACATTACAATGCATTTCACATCAGTTATAATAAGCCAATGATATATGAGGTATGATGTAACTCTCATTCATACACCTGTTTAGTAACAGCAATGTATCACCTGATCAAAGCCCAGCAGGTATTGGACCAGAGTCTGCTTCTGTTATGAGTTATGAAATGCTGACTCACTGCTATAAGAGACGTTATGACTCTAACTGTACACATTTTACCTCAGTTACTTATGTTAACTTTTCAAATTTATTTTTTATTTAAATAAAGCTGTATTTGGCTATTTACATTCAGAGGTAAGGTGACTCAAGTATTGTCTTAAGCACAATTTTGAGTTTTTCTAATCATATGCTACTTGTTGTACCAGTTATATAATTACTCCACCAAATTTCAGAGAAAGAATATTGAGCTTTTTTGTTAGTTTATTTGAGAATAAAAGTTACTTGTTGCTTTGAAGATACCTGGCGACCAGGTAAACTCACTGGAACGTTTAGCTAAATGTTTTCAACCTCAAAGTAAAATGATGTTACAACAACAAGAAAACACTGCTAACTTTTCCCATATTTATTTTTGGTCATGCATGCAAGACAAGAAGCCAGTTTTAGTTTTACAGTTTCCAAAATGTCAACTTTTGCTGTTTGAGTTTTTACAGGATTGATAACATATATATATATATATTTTTTTTTTTTTACGCGGGTCAGATTGGTGATGACACCATGTGCAGAGCAGGCCTCCTGCAGCAGAATGATCCAAAAACAACATTAAACATGAAACATTTCACTTCAAGCTGCACATTTCTGTGCACCCCGGGAGACGACAACAGTCTTATGTAAACACGAACACATGGCCAAAACATTCCTGGTAATTATGTACAGTCTTTTCAGCGTCATCAGTCTTTCACTGGCCCACTGTCAGCTACCCGAGCCGTGGCAGCATCCTCGCATCCTCCGGCCGCTGCGCCTCTGGGCAGTACCGGCGTGTGTGAGCTCGGTCCCCGGTGGCTCCACAGGTGGGACAGGTGTACTTCCAGAGGATGGGGCAGGTGACTTTCCCGTCGTTTGATTTCAGCTTGTGGGACCTATACACGCTCGCGGACTCCCCGTTCTGCTTACAGAAGCGGCAGAAGTAAGAACAGGTCCCGCTGCAGCTGCTGTCCGAGAGGCTGCTGGCGGAGCTGCTGCTGGCGGAGCCTTTGCGGTGCTCCGGGTCCCGCCCAGAGGTGTGCATGTGGCCCCACGGCGCCGCAGCTTCTGTCTTGGGCCACCCGGTGTCTCTGCGGTCCTCCTCACGCCCGTCGCACAGCCTTTGCAGGAGTCTGCCCAGGTCCATGTAGTCGTGCCACATGTCGAAGCACTTCTCGTCAGAGGGGACCCCGCGTGGCGTTTGCGTTGTCATGTTTGGGGGACAGTTGCGCGGAGTTTGCGCGCGTGTTGGAGCGTCCAGGCTATTTGTAGACGTCTGACAATTGCTGAACAATTGCAACAATGTTGGGATCATCATATAGCCTATACTCTGTACGCAATTGGTTGGCAGGTGCCCGGCGAGAAAAGAAACCCTTAAATGTGCAGATTGGCGGCTTTAATCACAGAAACCTGCAATTTGGGTTGTGTGCCTGTCGCGTGCCATTATGGCCCATCTTGGAAATGATCAGACCAATTAGATAACAAACAAATTCCTTGTGACGATGAACACATTGGTGAACGCCACGGCAGACAGGTATTATTACGACACGAGTTTACGGATGGATTAGGGGCTGTTCCATATTATGATTTACAACACAATAATATAAAGGAAAATTAACTAAACAAATTGGTATTTTTTGAAATTGTGGTTTCATGGTCTCTGTGTGTGTGTGTGTGTGTGTGTGGTTTGCACATTTTGCAGACAGTGCGCCTGTTGTGCTTTAGGTGATGGAGGGTCAGATAGAGTTAATGCTATATCTGACTCTGATGGTCAGCAATGGTCACGCACCAGCAAAAAACTTGACCTTATCTTCCCCACACACACACACTCCACCCAAACTTAAACGTCATCAACAGAGAAAAATAAAGATTGTACATAAAGTTAGAAATTCAAACGTATTATTTAAAGTATAAATATAAATAATATATATTATATATATATAATATATAAAACCGATACAAATGAAAAAGTTATAATGCCTCTGAGTGTCATAGTGGGAAGTGCAGGCAGCGGGGGAAGGACCCAAACGCAGACAGTACAGGCAGACTGGTAACTTGAATGATTTATTGTAATAAATGTACTGGTAGGCAGGCAGGCAGGGCAGCAGATGCTCAAAAACAAAACACCAGGCAGGAAAGCAACATAGCACATGGCAAACTAGGATGAACCGACGCCGGAACAACGTGTGAGGCTCAGGTGAGGGGAATGAGGTGATTCTAAGGAAAATGGCAGTGTCAGGATCTGGAATGATAGGGTTTAGGTCTGAGGGCATCTAATGCACTGCTCGAGGGTGACAGGTCTGGGGAATTGGAGAAAGGAACACGGCCTGCTGGAGAGGCAAACTGTGAGGAACTGTACAAACTGCAGCGCTATCTGTGTTTGCTTTTATATTTACCATATGACCGTATATGATTATTACGATATTGTTGTTGTTACATTATTTTCCTTCTTATGTTTGTAAATTGTTTTCGAGATGATGATAATAATGAACAAAAAAAAAAAAAAAACAGGCTGGCGTGGCTCATTATTACAACGAAAAAACTATGAGTATAATTACTTTTGTTATAGTGCTTGTTGTAATCTGTCTGCCACGTGTGTGTCCAAGTGGGCCACATGACGTTTGTTGTTGTGTTGTCTGCTCAGCTGCACAGACGAGAAGCATCCACCCGATGGCAGCTGGCGCCGGAGCGTCTAGTCCACTTCAGAACAGTAACATTGTTAAAGGTCTATGGAACTTTCTCACTCACACACCTGCACTTTAGCCTGCTCATTCATACATCTGAGGGGCCGACGGACGCGTCCAGCCCTCCTTGAAGTTGCCCTTGGCGCGGTGGCTGCGCGTTGTCCCCCGCACGGGCCCGTGTATGTCCCGGGGTCTGTGCGTGCTTCCACTGCGGCTGTGGCTCGGAATAAAGTCCGCACCCAGCGTCCGTGTTTGCGGACAGTTAGACAATATGCGTCGCGTCTGTTAACTGCGCAGACTAAAAGCGCTTGTTGGACGACGGAACCTGGTTTTGTACTTATTTACTAAGCAGCGACGTCGCGTGGGTGGGGTGGAGTGTAAACAAGTGCGGGGGAGTTGTGTGCGTTTAATTTCAGGCGCATGCGCAGTATCATACCGGCGACGGCTGTACAAACGGTGGCCTAGCGTATAAGGGGATTACAATAGCAGAGCCCAATTTGACAGGTCAGTAATTAATAATTGCATGCGTTTAGGAGTCAATGTATATTAACACGTTACAATCAGAAGCCAATTTAAATTCTTAATGTCAGCGACAGTTTGTAAAATGTTGGTATGTCGCATGAGCTAACAACGTTTACGTTGCATTTCAGAGCTAACGTTAGCTAATTCAGCTAGCCACTTTTAGCCAGCTAGCTTTCGGCAGTATATTGTGCTAACGATGGCTTGACATTAGTTAGCTAGCTGGCTTAATGTAGGCTTCCCGTGGAACTGTGCTTCATTATGTTAACAGTGTTCTGTGCTTTGCTGATTTGTGACTCGATACGGGGAAACGGAACACTGGGTCATTAGATAATGATGTGTTTGGTTACGTATCAATCACGCAGTTTTAAGACACAAAGCTAACCAGCTAATATCCTTAGATGCCCCCATTTGTTGAACTGTGATTCCTGAAAGGAATGATGCCCTATTTAGTCATTTAAGCTACAGTTGAAGTTTCGAAATTAATTTAGCTACTTAAGTCAGTGACGGTCTCGATAATCCTTATTTGACACATTCAGAAAACTGGTGAAGGGCGCCCTACTCACAGCTAACTCAACTATACTTGGGCTAAATATACAATCATTTATGCATTGTTATACAGTTGGTGGTGTAACAGATTTTTTGCCATCTATCGGTACAACATTTAGGTCCAAATTGAGTTAAAAGATTTTTTCCAAGTCTGTACATAACATATATCTTCCTAGGCTACACAATGAGTCAGGGTAAGGACAATGCACGACTCAAGAGCTACAAGAACAAGTCCCTCAACACAGATGAAATGAGAAGAAGGAGGGAAGAGGAAGGCCTACAACTCCGCAAACAGAAAAAGGATGAACAGGTGAGCAAAGTGTGAAGGAAGCAATTTAGACGACCTCAGCAGAGGATGTTTTTTATTATGCTTTGTTGTGGGATGTAGATTTGTCCTCAAGGTAACTTAAAGGCATTGACCACTCTTTACAGATCACTGTCAAATATTAACAACCTTAATGGTCAGGAAATTATGTCCTGCCAGCGTTGCTAATGTCAGGGAGTAAAATTGAACTCATGCTGTGTTACTATTGGTGAAGAGGAACGGTTCCTAGAAAGACCGATAACATTTATTTGAATATTATTCTATTGCAGCTCTTTAAGCGGAGGAATGTTGCCACAGTGGAGGATGATGGCATCCCGGAGGATGATGGGATGGCTGATAGTGGCTACCTGGAGTCCCAGGCTAACAACATGGACCCACTCATGGTAAGAAGAGAAACCTTCATCAAACCAGTCGCTGATACTAGTGGAAATAATTCTGCTATCCAACTACATCATTCACGTCATTTATGACGGCATTTAGTCTTTTTTTTTTTATTATCAAATCTCCATCTCTGTGCTTTACAGGGTGGGGTCATCTCTGAAGATATGACTCAAATGATCTTCTCCACTTCTCCCGAGCAGCAGCTAATAGGCACGCAGCGCTTTAGGAAGCTCCTTTCTAAAGGTACGGTGCTGTAGATGGCTGCTGTTTTTGTTTTTTTCGCCATGGTTACTTTTGTTCTCATTACAGTGGCACCTGCCTGGGCACTTGATTTTTACTAGGGCTTAATCTAATGCTTTCAGGCATTACATTATGTAAGCAGAATATATCAGTCACACAAGCGAATTTTCTTCAACAAACGTATTTGCAAAAACTGCCACTCCAACTATTTTCACTGCAGTTTGACTTTGAAACATTTTGTCATCATTTTTTAATACTTGAGTAAATATTGTAATGTAGTGATATGAAGATAATGCTGTGATAAGTGTCGCTATATTGATTTTTGTCATATTATCCACCTCTACTTTATGTCTCACACAGAACCCAACCCACCCATTGATGAAGTCATTGCCACTGCAGGGGTGGTGGAGCGCTTTGTTGAGTTCCTGAAGAGGCGAGAAAACTGCACATTGCAGGTACGTTTCCTCAATATGTCTCGGTAACAGCGCAGGTATGTACAAGCTGACTAAGCTGGAGAGGCTTGAAGTTGCTTTGTCTTTTTTGCAGTTTTTTGCTCTTGTTTGTTATGAACACTTGAATGTCAAATACTGTATGTGTTTTGTGTGTGTCATCCAAGTGGAGAACGTTGAACATATAAATCTAACCTTAGTGATCAATATGTAATAAATCAATATATTTTGACTATTGTTGTAGTTTGAGGCTGCATGGGTGTTGACCAACATTGCATCAGGAACATCCCACCAGACTCGGGTGGTGATCCAGGCAGGAGCTGTGCCCATCTTCATAGAGATGCTCAGCTCGGATTTTGAAGACGTACAGGAACAGGTAGGGAGGATAACTGGTCATCACTTCCATCGGCAGTCACGTAAACTTCTCTTATGTTTCCCCACTGTCACTTTGATGTAAATAACATGTATTTAGTTAACCTTCCTGGTTGAATAAAACCTAGTCCTGTTGTCAAATGTTGTTCATTGGCTGACCTGAATAATTGCTTTGCCCCACAGGCAGTGTGGGCCTTGGGAAACATAGCAGGAGATAGCACAGAATGTAGAGACTTTGTCATAGACTGCAACATTCTGCCTTCCCTGGTGCAGTAAGTAGCAACTCATTGTCTTCCTCCTAAATCTTCTTATTACGATGAAAATAAACAGCATCTTCGATTCTGTTTTCCCGGTAAAAAGTGCTTGGTGAAACTCCTTTTGCAGGTTACTGGCCAAACAGAATCGTCTAACGATGATGAGGAATGCAGTGTGGGCGCTCTCAAACCTGTGCAGAGGAAAGAACCCACCTCCAGACTTCACTAAGGTAATTTGCCAAGATAAACATATCACTATGGCAACAGTACACCTCTCACTTTGCTAAAGTACATCATATCTCACTTTTCAAGGTCACAAGCTGTATGTCTAACCTGGAAACTTAAGAACAACATGTTTCCTCCGTAATCTTTTTTCCCCACTTTCCCCCACTTTCCCCCAGGTGTCCCCGTGCCTCAGTGTGCTGTCTTGGCTGCTGTTCGTCAATGACACAGATATACTGGCTGATGCATGCTGGGCACTCTCCTACCTATCTGATGGCCCCAATGACAAAATCCAGGCTGTTATTGACTCAGGAGTCTGTCGCAGGCTGGTGGAGTTACTGATGTAAGACTTCAAACACACACTGTATACTAAGAGCTATGTTTTCACTGTGACAGTAACAGATCATCCCATGTGTACCATTCATCATCGCTACATTGGGGCTGACAATCCAGATGTGGGTGTGCTGTGAATACTCCCAGACATTATTCGAGATTGACAAATGCATCACCAGCTGTGACAAACTGATATAATCAGGAGAGGATACACTACAGTATAAGTAAATGGACTTTATTTATTTATATAGTGCCTTTCAACCATTGCAACGGTTACCAAAGTACTCTAATAGTAACTCAGTCGTCCCGATAGTATTTTTAAGTGAACAAATACCATAAACTCAAGTCACTGTAACAGCAGAAAGTAAGATTTAACATTTATTGCTGTCATCCTGATTCTGCTTTGTTCCAGGCACTCTGATTATAAGGTGGTATCCCCTGCACTTCGAGCTGTTGGGAACATAGTCACTGGAGATGATCTACAGACACAGGTAATGGCAGCATGTACACACGTCTGAAGATATACTACTTTTGCAGGAGGCGATTGAATACTTATAGAGGAATATGTCTGACTTTTTATGTGATTGCCTAGGTGATTTTGAACTGTTCAGCACTGCAGTCCCTACTTCACCTCCTGAGCAGCCCCAAGGAGTCCATCAAGAAGGAAGCCTGCTGGACGATCTCCAACATCACTGCAGGGAACCGAGCACAAATTCAGGTGTGTGCATGTCCGTGTGGCATCCCACAGAAACAAACTAGAAACTGTTTCCTTACAGAGGTTGAAAGTCATCATCTAATCAAGTCCTTTTTTTACCCTCTTTGTAGATGGTGATAGATGCAGGCCTGCTGCCTCCTCTCATCACTATCCTGCAGGTAGCAGAGTTTCGCACAAGGAAGGAGGCGGCCTGGGCCATTACCAATGCCACCTCAGGGGGCTCTGCAGAGCAAATTAGGTGAGATCACTGATGCAGGTTAACATACAGTATACAACCAGTCTAAACGGCACTATGTCCAAGGTCTCACATCATTGTTGCATTAAAATGGATGGCATTTTAAAAGAGCTAGTAATTAACTCCACATACCAGAAATGAAATAACTATATTTAACATTTAGCTCTAACGATCAGAATTAATGTTCATAAAGGTACATCTGTGCTCTGCTGATCTTATTTAGGGCATTGTTTCATAAAGTTAGGGTGGCTTCAAGTCACTAAAGCTTGTATTTTAAAATTAACAAAAATTAATAAATGTGGAAAGGTTCCACAAACATCAGCTATCACTCTGAATTAATCAAGGCAGTAGGGAGACCTTCCTTCATCTGGTATATGACTGTCGTGTAGTTTTATCTTTATGAAGGTGTGGTCTGGTCATGCTTTGTATCCATTGTTAAGCTGTATTTGCTGTGAATGAGTAATCAAAGTTCTGTTCTGTGTCTGTGTTGTGTATTGCCCCCTGCAGGCACCTAGTGGACCTCGGCTGTATAAAACCCCTGTGTGACCTGCTCACACTTATGGACTCCAAAATAGTTCAAGTGGCTCTAAATGGCCTGGAGAACATCCTGCGACTGGGAGAACTGGAGGCAAAGAGGGGAGGAGGCATCAACCCTTACTGTGCACTCATTGAAGAGGCCTATGGTACGAGTACACGCACCTACGCACTAAATTAAAATTACATTCATGCTGCTTACATTAAAGCAATTCTAAATGTACCTACTTGATCCAAACATTTTCATACGAGCAAATAATGCATTATCAACATCTATCTTTCTTTTTCTATTTTTTTTTTTTTTTTGGAGCAAAAATGCAGGTTCTGTAAATGGTTTTAGAAGTTAATGACATCGTTTGCCAGGTTGTTTTCAGATACACTGAAAGAAGTACAACTTGTTAGGAACTTTAGGTGGAAACTAGTAAAAATGTATATGATGAAGACCTCATCATGTTAACTTTTATGAAGGCTTTAAAAGCCTCATGAAGTCGAGCTTTGCCCTGAATTAGCTGCAGAATTTTCTGCAACGAACAGTTATTTTCATCACTTGATTATCTGACAATTATTTTTTCATTTAATGAGTTGATCCTTAATTGCAGAAAATGTCAAATAATTTTTTCTCACAAATGTGGTTTCCCAAAGGCCAAGGTGACATCACTGGTTCAAAATCCTAAACAAAACTTAACAGGAATATAATTACAAATCCTCACATTTGAGATGCTGGAAACAGACATTAGACTTCTTAACTTGACAAATGACCCGTTCATCAATTAATATGTTCTGGTAGTTAATAATCTGCCAATTGACTAATCATTCCAGCACTACCTTCCTCCGTTCTACTCAGGTCTGGACAAATTGGAGTTCCTGCAGGGCCACGAGAACCAGGAAATCTACCAGAAAGCCTTCGACCTGATTGAGCGCTACTTCAACACTGATGACGAGGATCCATCTCTGGCTCCAGCTGTCGATCTGGATCAGCAGCAGTTCCTCTTCCAACAGTGCGAGGCCCCGATGGAAGGCTTCCAGCTATAATGCTAAATCCTCCCTTCCTCCTCCACCTTCATCCTCACCTCTGCTCATTTCTCTCACTCTCTACCCACTGCCGTGGCGACCCCCCCCCCACCCATCATCATCAGAGAGATTGATTTAATCATTATCATGATTATGAAAAATGTAACATTACAGGAGCACGTGTGTGCATACGTCCAACGTGGGTCAAGTTCTGCAGTCTTGTCAGCCAGTTTGTGAAGGTTTCACTCATCGTTCTGTCTTGCGCTGAGCTCACCTCTGCGCCTGAACCCTACCTACCTGCTCAGGCCCCAGCGTCTCCTACTAGCAGATTGTCCCTGTAATACCAGCCCCTTCTTAATTTTTGGATTTCCTTCCTTCTCAGCTCATCCCAAACAAAAAGCACCCCTCCGTGTTCTTGTAGGGTAGGTGATCCCCATCTCCGATTAGGCGGGCGTTTGTAGGACTGCACTGCTTGTCTGGTTGAAGCATTAATGACTCGCAAAATGGACAAACATGAACGGGATTTTTACCCACACACACACAGAAGAATGATCAAACCTAAACACTGGACTGACTATGAGACGTTGACCACATGTTTGACTGCCCACATCGGGGGCCATGTGGCCAGTCCCAACCCAAGGACTCATCTGACCTCTACGAAAGGCACTTAATCTACTCAAAAATGGAGGTTGAATTCCTTCACCTCCTTGCTCCGGCCATTGGATAAGTGATCACAGATGGACAAATTAGGAACTTGACTGTGTCGCTGAGGGGTGGAGCTTGTCAGTGACAAACCAGGCCGCTGCGTTTCCTCCAGGATCCCATATCATTCATTCCTTTATCCAGTAATGGGGACTCTCCACCTGCACAGGCTCCATCCTGAAGAGTTTAGACTGCCTCACACCTCTGGTGTGAAGTGAATAACCCCATGGAACCATGAGAATTGGAGTCTTCCCTCGCACTGAGACAATTGGACAGACTTGGACAACACAAAACAGACTATTTAACCCTGGAATCTGTCCAGCAGCAGACCAGTGGGAATTTTTATTATCTTACCATAATTTCATTTCATTTGCAGCACTTTAGTTCAGGACTGACGCCTGCTCTTTAAGAATACACCGTACTTTTTACATTAACTATTTAATTGGTTGATGACACGGCTCTTCCCTCCTCAGGAAGCGAGGTATATAGATGTGTTCTGAGTCCTCGGTCCACTTCTGGTATGACAAGGATTACAATGTACTTCACTGTTTACCCTCCCCACAAAGGGACTCAAGCAGATTGTGGACTGAAACTGTTAGCACACTAATTGCAATCAGGAGATCATGCTGCCTCAGCAAAGCTAGAAGTACTTTATTGTGACAAAGTAAATCACTCTTTTGGAAAAGTGGCTGTGAGCAGTCTAAAACATGAGTTTCCAACACATGTTCAGGTAGTATTTTTCCAATTTGATCATGCCAAATCATCGACATATATCCGCTATTGGGTCTGAAGTTGGTCTTTTTTTTTTTCTTTCATATCTGGGGTTCGCATCTGTCATGTTACTGATGGTGCCATAATCCTTATTCTACAGGAATCCTTCCAGATCATTTCAACAAAATGCCAGATTCAAACTTAAAATACTGGTGACCTTCGTTAGCAAAACTGAATGTTTACCAAGTCCTCTTTACATTGCTTACTTTTGTCAAAGTCTCTGCAAGAGATGACCAGCTCTACATGTTAATGACTGTTTGTTGTATTGTTTGTGCAGCTGTCCCGTTATGCCGTTTGCATAAAAGCTGTTTCATGAACCACCAACCAAGTGAATCAGTTTCATTATACTGTAGTTCATATTCAGGGTGAATCTTTTTGGAAAGTATTTTCTTTGATCAACTGACTGCTATATGAGTCAAGACATTATAGTACTTCTGTGTAAGGCAGCAGCTAATGCTTATTTTCAGTATCAATGAATCTACAATTAATCACTTGGTTGGCTTTGGACTTGCAGTTTATATGAAACCAGATCAGGCCATTAAATCAGAAGAATTACTTTTATTGAAGTATTTTATTTTTTGGTGCTCACTATATATACACACACACAAGCAGAGATGTCAGCCATGGACAAACCAATCTAATTACATTAGTATCAGGACAGCACTGACCATTGTGCAAATGGATCATGCCTGAACCACTTCTTGATGTTTTCATAAGAAAGTTGAAAACCATTTGAATCCCTTCAGAGCTGAATTGTCTTCACAAGACAGATTAATGTAAAAGGCTGTTGCCTCTGTGGCACATTTTAAATCCAAGGGCTACCTAAGGCATTTATGTTGGAGAGCATGAGAGGTGTGTGTTGAAGGTTTACTAGATGCATCAAAACATTATACAGATGGGAAATGGAAATCGATGTCTCTTCAACAGATTTATTCTCTGAAAATCAATATCTTTGCTTTGTAGTAAATACAGGAGAATCCTCTATTACAGTACCAGGTTATGTCGAGCTCAGGTTTCCATTCTCCTCTAGTGACCAAATTCTGACTAACAGTTTTTGTGATGTTCCCTCTACAACAAGTGCCAGTTAATAATCTCAATATGTTCACTGAAAAGAAAACCTTTTGTTGGGTTTCAAAATTCTTAAATAATCCATTGCTGTGTATTAAGGCTAATCTCCAGGCTGCAAAAATACTATTAAGTTTCAACTGCTAAGTTATCTTTCGGTCGCTCTCTAGTATGGGCGTGGAAAGTACTAGACATGTGATGCAACCAATGAGAAGGGGGACATAATTGGCCCAATATATGGGGTAAATTACATGGTTGTGTAGGGACTAGTCCTTTATCACTGAGGCTTCTCAGCCAGGCCAACAGTAGTTTCCTTGTCTTTTTGTAGTTCATTCCTCCATCTTGCTTTCTTCTCCATGTTTTGACTTGTCAGGGACTCATTCCTGCCTGCAGCCTGTGACAATGAGACAAATTACAGGTTAAGACATGAAAAATGTCAACGTTCCCATATATTTATATTTACCCTGAAATACAAAAAACTGGTACCATTCTGATTTGTGCGATTTCACATTGTTGTAAACCTTTCAATTAAGATTCTCCTCCTTGCAAACAGACATTGGGGAAAACAATGCATAAGTACATAATGCAGTCATCCATTGTCACTCACCCGTTTGCCCATGATGACCGTCAACAGACAGGCCGCTATTGTGACCCCCATCATCACATAGCAGGCTTTCACTCGGACTTTGTTTCTGGCAGCATCAATCATCTCAAACCTGTCGCACAGGCAGTTGCACAAAGAAGCTAGATATTTAAACATTTCAAAAAACAATATCCTAACACTTTGAAAAGACATGGTCATCACAAACATTGTGGAACACAACATGCAGACTGTTTATTTTGTGCTGTGTTCACACTCAGCATACCATTAAAAGGGAGTGCATGTTCCTTCATTCACTTTTATTTATATAGCTCTATATCATAACAGAGTTATCTCTCAGCACAATGTTATTGATGTTAAATCAACCAACCAATATTATTAGCAGTACAACAACAGCTACACTAATAACAGCAGCAGGCGGTCTGCATCCAGACTCCGCAGAACCATACGATGCCAATACTGTCAACAATCACCACCAGCTATTCATGCTTCTCTCCGTCTACAACAATTCAGTCATCTGGTGCTTTACAGATTTGGGTCAGCACAGGTAAGTGTTTCTTTATACTGAGCCTTGGTTCATTGGGTGTGTGGGAGGTATGCAGTTTGTATGCATGACAATCGGGTATTTTATCACTGCAGCAGATCCGATATGACCTCCACCCTGATGTTATGAACCACAGTAATTGACTCCACTCACAAACAGATGCCTTGTTTGAACTGCAGCCATATTGGAACAGCAACAATACCACTCATCCAGTTAGTCTGCTCTGTTCTTGTGATGTATCTTAACTAAATCGCACAAAGAGCCAATCAGATGCGAGTGTGCTGCGAGGTTTTGTATAAACAGGAAGAAGCTACTTACGTCACAAGCTCTGGTATCTGGTCTGCTGTCTTAAAGCGTCCCGACCAGACCAGAATCTTCTTGTCCAGCTCGGAGGGTCTGCAGCCTGGGATTCTGAACCCGGCACGAACTTCTGTATGAAAGAATAAAGTAAGATATACAAACAAACAGTTTCAAAATCCACAAATCCACATCTTGAACAAAAAACAGGGAATGCAGATAAGTTAAGTTTCACAAGCCCAAGTCATTAGCTCCAGCACCCCACACTGTGACCCCACATCCTGTGGCCCTCCTCCCTTTGGGACTAAACAAAACCTTCACTATGGCAACAACAAGTGACCGGTGAGCTACAAAATCCTCTGGCAGTCAATATGGGTACATTGCATCTCTCAGATTTGTTCTGAGAAACACAACTACTTGAAAATTCCCTTTAAGATTAACAAATGAGCAATTTAGGCGTAATTCATGTTATAAATTCACACTAGATAATGTTCCATTTTAAAGCTATTATTAGTCATTTCCAAAGATATCAGACATATTACTATATTCTAGATTGGTGGTGGCAAGTTTTGAAGTGGATCTTGGTTTGTGGTGTTGTGCATGTGTGAGACCAAGAAGAAAAAGACACGAGAATCTGTCGGCCTATGATCCAAAACTCTACCAGGTGCAGGGGCTGCAGGCGGAGGCTCCGTTTTGGCCTCCTGTGGTTTACTGCACATCCGTCTATGACTCCATGTTTCAGTGACCTGTCTGCACCTCTGACCTGTTGATATACAAAATAATTAAGTACACATAAGTGTATTGGATCTAGGAGGAATCAACTAGAGCTGCAGAATTATAGAATGTTTTATATTTGTTTACCTACTCGATTAATCATGTTCTATAAAACTTTAGAAAATTGCCCATCTCAGTTGCCTGATAGCGACTTGCTTGTTTTGTCCAGCCAATGGTCCAAAAACCAATGACGTTCAAATTACTATCCCAGAAGACAAAGGAAAGCAGCAAATCCTCACATTTAAAGAGGCTGAAACTGCGAAGAACTTGTCATTTTTGCTTGTTAAAATGTTATTCTGCTCTAATCACAACGCCCTCAACAATTGCCAAAATCTCAGAACAACCAGTTGTACACACAAATAAACCAGTGCTCGCAAGACACATCATATAACGTGAAGGTAAATTGCAATCACAGGTGTTCTGACCACTTTCGTAATAAGACGGATGTGTGTCAAGTTAGCAGATCCTAGAAATGTTGCATAATAATAATACACAAAGGTCTGCAGATCAAAAGATTTTAATTGGGGTTGTTTTTTTTTAATGGGATGACTAAACCTGAACACGACCTACACATTTTACAACGCAGGGACTCAATTATTTCAATTACGGCGAGAACAAACAACAACGGACGCCACAGACATTCACGTGAACGATACCAACCTATGAAGTTGCCAATGGAAAGGCGAGCTCTGACGAAATTCATTGTTTGTGTCAAAGTAAATAAGAGACAACGTGACTGTCAATACATTCAATCCCGCCGCAAAACATCCAACGTCAGCTGTTGAAAGTCAACTAACTGCGTTTTCAACAAACTGACCAACAGGACCCCGTCAAATAAGCATAGGCGCCTGCGCCGTATGCCTGGTCACAGACACCGGAGAATTTCTTCGCAAGTTATTTAACTATTATGCATCCGACTTGTTAGATGGCGCGTTTTATAAAATATAGATATCGGTTTTAAGTTATTCCGAGATAAAAACTCATACTAACATCATGGAACAAATATGGGACATATAATATTCCATTTTGTTCTAATTAGCTTGACCGGGGAGAGTTTCATTCAGGCACTCTCTTGAACAGCCACCCCGCGTTGTGCCTGGAGAGGACCCTGCAGTCCACCATGGCGGCGCCCGGTGGAACTTTAAACTGTGAGGACTTTTCAATGTTTCAGGTAATTCCAACGGGGGATTTGTCGATCTGTGCTAACTTGTCGCGGGGTGGCAGCGATCCGGGTCACAGCCGCGTGGACGTTCACATGTCGTGTTGTTTATTTCCTACGTAAGCCAGTGAATGAGTGACCCCCCTGCTCACGGGTGCTCGCTCAACACTGTGAGCTCCTGCAAAAGTTTAAGGAGCCAGGCAGCAAATGGGTTAAAAGTCACAGATCTCCAGCTGAACAAACCCGACCAGCATGTGATGCCTAAGCTGCTAAAGGCATTTAAGCGTCTTCAGACAGTCAATTAGCTTCGCTTAGATGCCTCAAACCTGCTTGTATCGCAACTAAACTGGCCTACTTCCTTCAAATTAGACCGTCTAACACGAATAAAAGGACTCCTCAGGTCACTGCTCAAATAGGCAATGCTGAAATTTAAGTTATCACAAGCCAATACGTTTTGGAAGCACAGTTTCATGTCACTTTCTGGATAAACTTTAATTTGCCTTTTCATTGGAATAATATGAGGGGAGTCACTTAATGTAGAGATGTGAAAAGGTGCAGTAAATGGGCTATTTGTTTTGCTCAAATGTGGGGCAAATGGACTACTGAAAGGTTTCGGAAATGTATTGCAATCATGAGCAGCTGCTGTCCAAGCCAGTTTGTGTTCCTTTAATTTTTAGCGCCTACATTTGTGCAAAAACTTTACATATTATTTCAGCCGAATCGTTAACTGTTTCTGTTTTGATTCCCTTTGTGTCGACAGCAAAGCAGATTTAGGATGGTCTTTCTGGGATGTATGGATATGCTCTGATAACCAGAGATTATTTTTAAAAATGTTACGTATTGCAGTACCAATATCCATTTTCTGTTACCGTCAAATCTTTGATGGTTTTAGTTGAACTGAATGACCTGACTGTCTCTTTGCCCCACTATGTGTTTCTCAGGAGGTGCTGAAGGCGATGCGCACCATAGATGACCGCATCGTCCATGCTCTCAACACCACCGTGCCTACTGTCTCCTTCTCAGGCAAAGTGGATGCCACACAAACATGCAAACAGCTCTATGAATCTGTGAGTGCGACAGCCAGGGCCAGAATAGCATGTCTGTGTGTGTTTTGGGCTGAAACCTTCAAAGTAGTGCCTCCCAGCTTTATCAGCGTATCACACAGTAGCACCTGCTTTCCTTTAATAATTCCATGCGTTCCATAGATGATGGAGGCCCATCTGAGCAGAGACAAAGCTATCAAGTCTTGTATTGCCGAAACATCTGAGGTGGTGGGACAGCTGCGTGAAGAAAGAGCAAAGGACAGTGAAAACCTTTCGCTCATCAAACAGCTCAGAAAGGAGCAGACCAAAGTAAGTCCTGTTTCTACCATTAGAGGGCTCCAAACACCACAAAGCTGTAAGACGTGAGCCAGCCAAGTAGGTCCATCTGCAGCTGGCAGGCCCACTGAAAGACACTCCTCGTTTGGAGAGGATTAGGCTCAGTTCACTCAAGTTACAAAACATTTCCTCTCTTAACCCCAGCTGTGCAGATAATACTTTTTACATCAAGTTAAATTCACTCACTAGAGTATGCAACATGCCTTACTGAATCACTAGAGTATGTAATTTTTCAACACAATGAGAGCTACAGACAAGTGTTTTCTCCTCCATTGTGCTGGTGTGGTGATAGAAATCTGACACGAGTATCTCGAAACAAATAATCTGACCCACTGTCTCGTCTGTACAACTACCTGCATGCTAAATGGTGGTCAATGAGAAATGACTGACCCTTTTTTAAGTAGAGTTGTTTAAACACATTTGTAGAAGACAGAAAGGAGTGTTTTTATATCTTTGAGTGAAAATCGTACATTAAGTAATGCATTTTCTTTCCTTCCTTGTCTCCAGTTAAAGCTCATGCAATCGGAGCTGAATGTTGAGGAAGTTGTTAACGACAGAAGCCTGAAGGTATGCTCACTGTTATCGGCAATTTATCCGTAATTTCCTTTAATCACACACAAATAATCTGTCATTATCGTTTGTGTAAACTTATTCTTGCTTTCGTTTGTTCAGATTTTCAGTGAAAGGTGTAGAATCCACTACACGCCTCCGAAGGTGAAGTGAAGCTCCGTCTGATGAGAGGAGCTGCTTCACCCGAGGCTCGAATCCAGTCTGGAGCTCAAACTGTGACCAGCTGCTGAGCCCTGACTGCAGGCTGCAGGCACCATCCAGACCACTGTGACCTCTTCTCCAACACACTTATATTCCAATGTGATTATTGTATTGCATTGCCACTGCTGTAAAAACAATCCTCAGTGTGCTTCTTTAATGAGAAACATTGTACAGAGTTTTTTTAAAAAGACAATGAAATGTTTTCAAGTGACGCTTGTTGTCTCTGACTTAAATCATTTGCAAGTCTTTTGAGGATCGTGTTGTTTTCTTCATGCAATGAATCGAAGTGGGGCAGTTTAATCCACTCTGTCCTCAATTCTGGAAGGGATTCAATGCAAATTCAGGGATGACGATGTCAGTCTGTCGGTTGGCCACTTTACACCCAGACTGAAATATGTCAACTGTCCAGTGGATGGGCAGACATTCATGGTTCCCAGGCGGCAGTCCTAATGGTGATCCACTGACCTTTCAACTAATGCCAACGACAGGTCGACAGTTGTGGAGTGAAAATCTAGACAACTATTGGATGGATTGTCATGCCCCACTAAGGGCAACTGTAATAACTTTGATGATCCTTAACCTTTAATCTAGCACCCTCATCAGATCAAAATGTGTATTTGTTCAACACTTTGGCTTATAACCAATTTCCTGTATACCAAGTGACATTCCCATCAGCTTCATCTGTACTTTGTGTGCTTTGTGTTTATTACTAGTTATTAAATGTTAGCTACGATGGTTAACATGGTAAATAATATACCTGTTACACATCAGTATGCATTTAAGTCAAAGCATCACTGTGCCTCAGTTGCCACTTGTTTGATTTTGCTAAAGTCAGGGAAGTTGACAGGCAAGATTTCGTCTCAGTGTTTTTCCAGGATTGATTTGGTGCCACTCATTTTACAGTCTCATAAGTATTCATGACATTTGTTTCCTCCTCCACGGCACCAGTAAAGTCAGTGTCAATAAGAACAGGTTTCCTGCTTTGTGTAATCAAAACTTGCAACACGAGAAGGTTTTTCAAATGCTGCATATAAAAATCACAAGAAATATAGATTGTTTTATGCTTTTTTTATTTCTTTTGAAAGTAGTGCATTCACCCAAAAAACAAAATATCTTCATCTCTGTGTTAATGTGTTAAAAATCAAAAATTATTTCAGAATAAAGAAGCAGAGCATTTTAATCCGTGCAATTATCTAACTGTTGAAAGGTGTGAGGGGGTCGTCTTTGGTTTTGTCCTTCTCTACACCGTTCAGTGTAACCCCTCCTCCATTACACGGAAGTGCTTTGAAGACACTCAGATGAATGTAGTTCACTCCTCCAACATGAACCTGCAGGAAGAACAGGAAACGTAAACAGATACGTTGGTCTGGATCTTGTGTTTAACTGTGTTAACTGTCCTGCCATGACTTGACATGCCATTAGATTCGCCTGGAGGTCAATAAGTTCAACCTGTAAATTATGCAAAGACCCACATCTAAGGCGTTCAAACAAATATCACAATATTATTTGCCTTGAAGAGAAGGTTTTCTCCAGCCACAATCGCCATCCTGTATTTAACTGCTGTGTAGTCGACATATGCCTGGTTTGTTTTTCCCTCCACCTTGGCCTTCACCTTTATGAAGGAATGAACAGCAAATCCAAAGTTAAGTATTGCTTGTCACGGATTGAAGAAATAAATTAGTTTGATACTCACCAGATTACACATGTTCTGAGTTTCCTCAGTGGCATTCATGGTTTTACCAAATCCTCCAGGTGTGTGAGCCATGTTATAAGGTATGTTGAACAGGGAAGTCAGCTGTCTGGTCAACTGCTTAATTTCAACTGCTTTTCAGATACGCATGTATTTATACAGAGTAACCACCCTTGGATACACCTGAATGGTGGCTCCACTACATGTTGGGTGGAGCTAACTGTGCAACCACAGCCCTCAGATGATTGTGGTTAGCTTTGTTCCTCTGTTATGAATTCTTGTAAACTTGTAAACATTTTCTCCTATCAGTGTCTACAGTAAGTCTTCCATAAGAGTTTGAACAGGTCCTCATTTACTTTCACCTCAATAGTTACAGCTCCATAATCCCTCAGTTGTAAATAAACAAACATAATGTTGCATGTAGTTAAAAAAGTACAGCTCAGGTATGGGCCAGGTCCAAAACTGTGCATTTCACAACAGTCCCTGATAACAGACCGTACTCGCGCTCCATCTAGTGCTCAGCAGGTATAAATCCATACAAATAAACAAGGATAAGAAATAGTTCCTCTAGAACTCATCTGAGAATCATGTTTTTAAGTTTTCTTCAGTGTCTCAGAATGTTATGTTTTTAGAACAACAGTGCAATTTAGTGACAATTTAAGAGTGCTGAAATAGAAGTATTGTAATGAACACGATGAAATAATAATAATAAATATTAAAGGAGACAAACTATGGAGTTGTTCAGTGTCAATTAAGCAACTCTATAGTTTGTCACCTGACAATGAATTTAAGTCCTGATGCTGTTGATTCTTTGGTTGAAGTAGAGTATTGCCTGTTTATTGGCACAGTAAATGTTGTTATTATTAATTCCGAAAGTCCTCAAAGTTCACTCAAAGTTTCCAACAACACAACAAGACAGATGGAAATAGGTGATACTGTCACAAGGTTTGGAAAACCAGCAGCCACACCACAGATGGAGCCTGTGGGAAACATTATCAGTTATATACTCGACGTTTGACTCATGACTTTTTGTCAATAAATCTACTTGAACTTTGTTGTAGGTTCCAACTGAAACTTTCCTAACGCAACATTTTTGGCTGTGCAGCCACACTTTAAAACAAATAGTGTAGCATAGTTGTGACTTACAATTTCAGTAAGAAAAGTATCAGTGAACCAGTGGGTCACTATTAGATTTAATATATTCCATCTTTAATTAATTCAACACTTTCCTCAGGGAAAAGAATTCAAGTCAACCACTTTAATCCACTGCATGTCAAAGATTTATGGACACAATGGCTTTTTTAAAAATACAATTTTAGTATTTCACAAAGGAGAAGTTTGGTAAGAGAAGCCCAACTTTTTGTGTCGTTATATTTTTAAGTACACAAATTTCATTTAAATCCCAGTAAGAAGATGGAAATCATTATTTTCTCCACTAAGTTATCTGTCAGTATCCCACAGGCAAAACAAAACAAGTTAATATGAACACTTCATGATACAGGTGTTGAAAGAAAATGTGTCACATTTATAAAAACTGCAACAAAAGGGACTTTATGAGTTTTCAGAGTAACATCAGAGAGCTAAGATAACAACAAAGCACTGCAGGACCAAGTTATTTCATTTGGGAAAACAAAACTCACGCAGCATGTGCTTAACAAAGAGGAATGGTAGTCACAGGATGAAGCTAACAGGGATGTGACTGACATGTCCAGGGATTCGCAAATACGTGTGTCAGCAGTAATGTGGCTCAACTCAGCTGTGATTTAGTCACAAGTGTGGTCAGTGGCACAGTCAACAGTTTCAACATTTCGAACTATGTGGCTTGGCTTGCAGCATTTGGTCTGGTATTGAGATGACTGCTCAACTGGGATGTTTCACAGACCTGTCTTTAATCAGATTGAGTTGCTTTAATTTCAGTGATCTCTAATGAGGAATATTTCCATTGTTGAAAAATCATCAGAAAACTGAGGCACAAACTTGTGCAGACAGTTTAGCTTCTGTGAGAGCAGCTGAGTGCAGAATATAAATGTGATTGTATGTTTTTACCTGTATGTTGTGAGCGTGGAGCCTGTGCTTATTACCAGAATAATTATAGACTTTAACTGTGGTTAAAACACAGGTTGATAGATAAAACAGATTTATAAAGATAGTTTGAAATGCATTTCAATTATGCAATTATAAAAGTCATTGTAAAAAGTAATTAACTTATTGTTAAATACATTAATAATTAGCTTGTGAATTGAAAGCTTGTAATTTCTTTCATATTCATACCATAAAGCAGCTTTACACACTGATCAGTCATCAGGTTCACGGTCGATCTTCAGTGCAGTGGGTGTGATATCGAATAATGTTTAGCTTACAAAGTGTCTTATTGTTCAGTGTTGATATACTGCATGTGACTCATGCAAATGTCTTCAAGGTTGGGTTCCCATCACAGCTCACTGAGCAAATAAACTGTTTATAACCTTAAAACAGTTTATAATGCAACTAATTCATTTTACCTTTGAATGGCACGTTGTTTGGTGTAAAGAGTCATATTATTTTAATAATATACATATTCTTATTGGGAATCAGCGAGCAATAAACTGTAAATGTGTGCCACTTCTCACATGTTCAGTGTTTCTCTTTGTTATTTTCACTTTTTGCAACTGAATGCTTGTGTGGTTGGGGAAAAAGGTCGCTGCACTCCACCTTCAATTCTAAGCCAAATCTATGCTACACTACCTGTTTTAAGACATCATGGCCCAATGCCCTGAAAGATGTCCTCGAGTGCCCTGCCCCTCCCTTTTTACCACCACTGAGAGGCCCTTGAGTAAGAGCCTTCATGGTTTGTCAGACTGTGGTTGTATTGTTAATCCTAAAAAAAAAAGAAGAGAGAACTGCATGCAGCAATACTTCACTAGATAAATGATTTTTTTTAAATCCTTTGGAACCTACAAGAAAAGAGGGTCAAACACATTCATTAACAGGAAGTCAGGGGACAAAGGCTCAGTTTTTGGCTGGGTGTGGTGAGACAAATCTCCCTGAAATCTGGAGAGACTCTGGATAAGACACACAGGCTGACAGTCTAATACAATA
>JAVQJF010125078.1:0-21673 GCA_036023855.1 Gadopsis marmoratus | reverse complement strand
CGAGACTAAATTTACCCAGTCTGGGTCCTGGCAAAATATATATATATATATATATATATATATATTTTTTTTTTTTCCCTTTTCATAAGAATCCCTGATGCAGAGCATGTGAGACATCTCAGACTGCAGCACAGAAATTGTGCAGCGTCGCTCTGTGGGTGGGCTAGCTCCTCGGGCCAAGACAAAAACACACACACACACATGGATGCAGGAGTATATCTCCATTATTTGGGAGGAAATTCTCATTGCAGATAAGCTAACGCTGCCCTGTCTTTCGAATATCATCACGCAGCAGTGTTTTACTCCTTTGGCTCCTTGGGTACCGTGCTACTTCCATGAAGATGACTGATAGTGACATCAGAGGTACTAAAAGTAGGAGCAGAGAGGATATGGCTCCGAATGGGTTGCAAAATATGTGTGCCTTCAGGTCCAAACAAAGCCAAGAACACATCTACAGTATGATTTGTGTTTCCTAAAATGCAGCAGAGAATATGACCTTGACGGAGAAGACAAATATTCAAGCAGCTGTGGAATGCATTGACGGTAATTGTGCATATTGTCACAGAGCCGTTGTGCAAAAGAAATGATGTAAAATCCCCTTTGTTTGGGAAGGGAATGTTCTTCAGAAGGCACTCAACTTTCAGGAAGTACAAGATTTGCTTCGGTAATCTGTGACTCGATGAACTCTTAAATTATGCATGAGAACAGTTGTGACTAACCAGATACTCACTAAACAACAGAATCTGGATCGCCTTGCTGCAAATTGAACATTGGCCAAATAAAACACAGATTTCCAGCCCACATCCAGCGCGAGAATAGTCGGGATGAATTCTTGCTAACGCCGTCCTGCCCTTAAATATCTCCAGGCTCTCTCTCAGCTCAAATACTTCATATGTGCAGCTTTATCAGCCGAGTGGGAGGCCTGTAATTGTGTTGATACAATAGCTGCTGTGTCCATTTCAATATGTATAAATAACAGAGGTAACATCACACTCATTATAGCAGGAGCAGTGGGAGAAATCCGAGACGTGGGATCACACTGTGGATGCAGCAAAGCTTTTTTTAAATTTTTTTTGCTGTTAGTACCTGATGATTATGATGGAAACGGATGTATTTGAACGCTTGCCAACGGACAGTTCCTTCTGTGAGCGACGCCCCACTTCTCAGTTTGCATTTTAGATTGATGTGCGGCAATTATTGCAGCGTGGCGTGTTGCTCTTATTTTGTCCACCCGCTGTCTAGACACTGTAGCTCAACAGCGGCACAGTGAACAATGTGCAGCACAAAGTA
This sequence comes from Gadopsis marmoratus, assembly GCA_036023855.1. Taxonomy (NCBI): domain Eukaryota; kingdom Metazoa; phylum Chordata; class Actinopteri; order Centrarchiformes; family Percichthyidae; genus Gadopsis; species Gadopsis marmoratus. The sequence goes on along the minus strand of JAVQJF010125078.1, from coordinate 20,383 downwards.
CGAGGTGACGTTTGAACTGCGAGCATAGTTTTGAATAATGGCTTTGAACAAAGTTATTCATGTTTCTCACAGCGTCGGTATCCGCGCTCTCTGTGCCGACAAACACCATTTGTTTCACCGGACATGGTTTTGCATAAAGCTTCGTGCCCATTGTTGTCCCATCTGCACATCCCAAAGAGCATTCTGTGGTCAAGCAGCAGATCAAAAAAAATAAAATTTAGCATTTGCTGCCCTTGATGAGATGACGGCTGGCCCTGGTCCTGGCCCTGGCCCTGGTCCTGGTCCTGGCTCTGGTTCTGGTCCTGGTCCTGGCCCTGGCCCTGGCCCTGGTTCTGGTTCTGGTCCTGGCCCTGGCCCTGGCCCTGGTTTCTGGTCCTGGCCCTGGTATCTGTCTGCAAAGACAAACACAAACATGCATCTTGTATATCTTCATTATATTTGTAATTAGTTCGTGTGATAAAGCAGCTGGATTATTTAGGAACAGCACATAAAACAACTTACCGACAAAAAGGTGCTTAATGAGGAGAGACTTTGCAAAAAACATTTTTTTTAAAAACCCACAGCACTCGCTCTTAGAGCGTTATCAACGCCATTTAAGTCACACGCACGGATAAATATTGATTTCATTTGGTCTAAACGCGCGAATCTGCTTGCAAAACACACTATGAGATCATCAGGTTGAATAAATAAATGAGTGACATTTTAGAAAACGTTTCCATTCTGCAAACGACGCCGATGTAGTGTCAGGGCTCTCCATTAAAAGCTCTCAAGCTCATTTCCTTTCTGAGAAGATCCGCCTGATGTTCCAGATGGGAGATAAATTCGACACTACTCCTGTGACAAACCCACTTTGCTTTAAGCGGCAGACGAGTGAAACCGCAGCGTGGGGGGGAGGCATTCCTGGCCCATCTGAAAGTGATCAAGCAGTAAAAGCAGCCGAGAATCACAGCAAAGGAAAAAAAAAGAGGGGGGGGGTTAGATGCATGTGAATCAGCTGTCGTCCAAAGTTTCGTAAGTACGTGGTAAGTTTGACATGTCGACCTGTGTGGCTCTTTTTTTAAACTCGTCGCACAGAAGCACGAGCTGGAACAATGAGGTCAGGGAGGTCAGAGGTCAGAGGTCAGGCTGAGCCGCAGCTCCGCTGGAACTGGGAGCACTTGAACAACAGGTCGCTGCAGGACTGTGCTCACCCCCCCCACCAAGAAACGCCCACTGGGCTTTCTGCACATAAACTGCCTTATTTTAGGACTGAATAATAATATTAATATATTGTATATTGTTATTATACTCTATGCACTTTTTTTAAAGGCCATTTCAGTCTCAGCCAATTGAAAGCCAAAGTTTAAAGATAGTCACTAAACACAGCGGTGACAAATGTGCATGTATTAAGTTTCATTCAGGCGCTTCAGCGGCATTGTGTCCATGACAAGTTAGTGTTCCACATTTAATAAAACACAGCAGGTATGAACATAGAAATTGCAGAAAAATAAATTCAAATGCAGTCTCCTGTGGTCTAATGCCACCCTATGTGCGTGGGCGGCCTGGACTAGCGTTTATTGGCTGATCTGTGTCCTGGGTGCATCAGGTAGCTACAGCGGCTCCATCCTCTGGGCCTGGTGCTGCAGCCAGGACATTTAAAGCCCAGCAGTGCAAGGTCTGCGCGCCGGGTACTGCAAGAGCGTTCTGCGTCGGAAAGACCCAGATACAGGCAGGGAGACGCCGGAAGTCGGATTGATCCTCCCTTCGAAATAAAGTCGCGCTGGCGGGAAAGGGTTTACAGCGCTCCGGCTCTTATTCTGAAAGGCGCCGCCGGACCTCCTGCTGCGCAGCGTGCCCGGCTTGACGCCCCCTGCCCGCCCTGTAGGGTAGCGCAGCCCCGCAGCGTGCAAATGAGCGCGCGGCTCCGACGTCTCGCACCTCCCGGTTTTTAACTGCGCAGAGCGCGCGGCGCGGCGCGAGAGCTGGACGTCGCGCTGTCAGTCTCCTGGGTGGACGGTGACAGACAGGTGGACGGTGACAGACAGGTGGCAGACTTCCCTCTGGGGGGGTTTTTTGGGGGGTTTATTGTTTTTTTCTTTCCCCCCCCTTCTTCCTTTTTTTTTTTTTTTTTATTTATAAAAAAAAAAAGAAGAAGCAAAACTAAAAGAATCCCAACACCGGCGTCGCTGCCCCGCAACTTAACTCATCATCTTTGATGCTTTAGCCGCGAGGAGGGCTGCGCTCATCGTCCCGGGACCGAAGGAGGCTTCACCTCCGGCTCCTCGCGCACCGGAATAATTAGTAGCCCCCCCCCGCGTGCGTGTGTGTGTGACAGCTTTATAAGAGTCCGTTTAGACTGTGGACTCGAGAGGATCAGGGACGGACCCGGCTGTGCTGCGGAGGCTCGGCCCGCATCCACTGATGGACCCCGGTCTGACGGACCCCGGTCTGACGGACTGAGCGCGCCGACACCCGGAGCCGCCCGCCCCTGTTTCCATCTGCTTTAGTCGGTAAGACACGGAGGAGACCTCAGCTCGTGACATGTCTGTGTGTAACCCATTTGTGTAAAACGTTGCCCGATTACTTATTTTATTATTATTATTATTATTATTATTATTATTATTATTGTTATGATGATGATGGAGCAGCTGGGCTCCGTGGAAGGTTTCATTCCGCCGTATAACAAGGTAACAAGGACTCCAGGTGTCCATTATGGGGCAGGTTCCAACCAGCTGAAGTGCGTCCTACAGCGGGCTGCACCCGCACCTTCCGACCGGAAACCAGAGAAGCAGCGTCCTGTGACACGCAGCCTGCAGCCTGTGGACCCGAGAGGCGCAGCGGTGTGAAGTGCCCGGACCCGGCAGCAAGGCAGCAGGGCAGCGGGGGAGCGCGCCCGGCCGCTTGCCGCTGCGGTGCGTCTCACTACCTCCTTTTTAAAAAAAAGACAAACAAAAAAAAGGGTTGTAATGAAATCACCCACCGAAAATCCCCAAAACTCGGCTCTATTTTTCTCTCAGGCTGCGGCAGCAGACCTCTGCCTGAAACCGGGCTCCGGCTCCCTGCTGCCCCCTGTGGCGTATGGATATTAAAGGTAACTGTTGGTGGTCACACAGGTGTGTTTTTAAGTGGGGGGGGCTGCATCCACACCTCAGCCAATCAGAGGGGAGGGCGTCTGTGCTGGGGAGGCTGCAGTTCTTAATGCTGTTGTCATGGAGCCACTCTGTGGATTTACGGGCCTGTTCACGTGCAGGTTAACGTTGCGAGATGCATAGTTGAGTTTGGATCCCAGCTTTGTTTGCTTGCATGAGTCCGTTGTTGATAATCCAGTAGCTCAGTTATAACTGCAGGAGCCAAATGTGTCCGAATGACTTGATGTTGATTAACTGGCAGATGGTATGTTGTCCAATTTAACTAATTATGCAAAAGTAGGATTGGGTGATTCGCACCTCAATGATCTCCAGGTAACGACAGAGGAGGGCCGCATATAATTATCTAAATGTATCCAAAAAGAACCAGTGGCTGAACACCAATAGCAGAAAAGTGTTGATTTGACCCCTGTTGAAGAAATTGCTTGCAATGAAATAGCCAAAGGAAAGTGGTCTGCAGTTTTAAGAGCACCGGCTCAGGGGATAGAACCAGGGAAGGAGGCATAGTGAAACTTTATTAAAGCACACTACTTTTAGGCAGGAGAAAGCCTGCAGACATATTGGAGAGCCTCTGCTGCTCTAAGACCAGGAGAAAGTAGGCGGCGCTGGCCCACAGAATATTGAATCATTCAAACGAGAGAGAGAGAAAAAAAAGGGCTGGAACAAGGGGCAAGGGAGTTGAACTATCTCTTGCCTCTTGAGTGGGCCGGATGTCATAATTATCATTTCTCCAGGATTGCTGTGGAGGGCCGCGGGCGCTGGCAAGGATCTCTGCAGATATGTGGGCGTAGTGGTGGTGTCGACCCTGTAGGGCAGGCCACATCACTTCCGATACCGAGGAAAAAGGGACATGTCCCACAATAATTGGCGCCTGGGAACAACTGCAGGGCACGCCGGGGGGGTGATAGACGGTCCGAGCGTCTACGCGTCCATAAACAGTGCACACAAAGCAATAGAGTTCGGGGGGGGCTCTAATCTGCTATCCCGTGTTTGACTGAAATGGAACAACCCCTAGCTGGACGCAACAAGTCACAATCTCGCCTTCTTAGTCTCCCTCTTATTCTCCGCTTTTAGCCCCTGAGCACGTGCAGCCTGACTTTAAGTATTAGTGGATGCATGCAACTGTTGGTTTTTTGCGACCTCCAAGTGAACAGGGAGGAGAGAAGATGACTCTCCCCTGCTGGTCGTTGGTATTTTAATGCTTCATGCTACACAGCTAGTGTAGATTGGGCTAAGTTAGCCGGTAGGACCCGTGTTGTGGAAAGCACTCCCTGCAAAATGCTTTCTATGTGGCTGTCAGACGAGGTATCCTGTATTTAAACTAGCTCTCGCTTGTTTGTGCTTCGTCACTCGTCGTCGTCGTCGCGTTGCTGCTGTGCTGTTGTGCTGTTGTGCAGGGGTGTGTTGTCTCAGGCGCCTGGAAGGAAATAGCCTCTTTCGCTTAAAGCTCTTCTTGCTATAAAACCTCTCCGTCAAGAGGCATATAGGAGGCAGCAGCTTCGGGCCTGTGGATCTCTTATTGGAGTCTGCTGGGTCGATGGAGCCCTTGCAGGGACAGCACGTATCATTTTCCGCACAACAGATTCACGGTTTTCTCTTTTAAAAGTTGTATTAATGAACTGACATTTCACAGAAACGACACAATGCAACACGGGTTTTGTGGTCTTCTTGAAAGGCAGCCATTCGCGACAGGTGCTGAGTCGCTCGCTGTCTTCCTCGCTGAATGAGTCATAAATACTGAAAAACCTGCTGTTTGGGAAAGTGGCACATAGAATATGATGGGCTGTGGTTGCCGTTGTGATGAAATGCTCAGTGAGCAGATTATTTAGGACAATAAACTCCGCACTGCCTTTGTTTGAAGTGCAGCACTCCCTTCTGTTGCATCAACGTCACGTGTGATGGGCACACGGTTCTTACGCCAGACCGTGTGCTGTGTTGTCTGCAAATGCATTTAATCTTTAGCCTCTGTTACCATTCTAAGCATTTTAAGGTGCGCGGCCGTAATCCATCCCAGTAACAAATAGGGAATTACGGGCGTTATTTCCGGGTGCATTTGACTTTGAAGCTTTTGTTCCTCCAACAGGTTTTAGCAGGAGCCTGTGAATGCTGTCCGGCGTCTTTACCTGCCCGCTGTGGCATTCCTGCTTAATTGGTCTTGGAAGGTCTCGTTCAAGTCGGACGATGCAGGTCGGCTCAGGCCTGTGCAGCTGTTAAGTCATCAGACGCGCAATTAACTCGGCCACTGTACCTGATCTTAAAACAGAAAAGGGGGCATGAAAACAAGATGCCTTGAACTAAATCTGCATTAAAGTTGCCGCCCTTACGTGTGCGCTAATAGACTGATTTAAAGCTTCTCTAGACAAGACTTTATTAAATAAATATTTACCTGATTTATCAGCCTAAATCCCAAACTGGGACTGTTTTTTTCCTGCTCTGTCTGATACTGGCAGTTCCAACCAGGTTTGTTATTTCCATTGGCTGTAGACTGGATTTCCTTCAGGCATTGAGTGTTGCAGGATGACACATTTTTGTAGGCCAACCTGGAAGTTGGCATCGCCCCGCTTCCCTTGACAAAAAGCTAATGGGATATTTCCTTTTGGATTATTGCAGAACTAAGCTCCGTGTGTGAACCAAAAATTGATACCTGCATGTTTTGCTCAGCAAAGACAATCTTCACAAGCGAGCCGCACTTTCGTGATTTCTGAAGCGTCAACGCAGTCGCCAGGAGTAAAAAGCCGACGCTGGCCTACGAGCAAACACGTTTGCACGCGCGACTTGGACGTCACCACCACGAAAGTTCCAACTTGTAATTTGATTTTGCGCGCTCACCTCTTCTACAAAAGCTTCACTTTCAAGCCAGGCGAGCGAGTAGATGAGTTCGTGATGGCGTTTAATGTCGTCTGTAGTCTCATTTCGTCTTTTTAAAAAAGACACAGGTGGGGCATTTACTGACGTACTTTGTGTCGCAGAACAACATGTCTAAAGCTCGTGTTAACCACAGACCTTATTTCAGGCTTCTCACCAAAAACCCACTCAAGCAGCCCCATTGACTTTGGGACGTGGGAACCAGAAGTGCAGAAATGCTAACTCACATCTGGGTTTTAGGACTCATTCCTGCAGCACCCTGCCTGCCCAGGGTGTCAAATAGGTGGACTTCTGTCCTACTGTCTCTGCATTATAAAGCAACTTAAACTGACTCCAGCGGGACACAGGAATGAATTATGGAGGTGTCCAGTGATTAAGTATGGCACGGGCGGAGCGCAGAGAGAGTCAGCACGGCGGTGTGCACGATCCAACCAGTGGTTTCCTGTCAGAGCTAAAACCTGCCAGTGCACGATTCCCAAACAGTAACAGTCTGTGACTTTGTGCTAATCTTCTGTCCTGTTATTACTTCTTTTTTTTTTCCCCCACCGCATGAGCTGAGGGAACTTTGGATATGTTTTTGCTAGATTAGCTGACAGCTAATCCAAGGAGCTTAAAGCTGCGGCACAATTGGTTTTTGATTTATTTCTTCATTCTTATATTCTCATTCCTGTCTCACGTATGAGGGTAATTGTCTGAATGATGGCACTGGAATCATCAGTGGGATGTAAAAACATATACTGATACAATTACATGTTGAATTAGTCCTTCAAATAATTTACATAGTAGGTTTCTTGACTAATTGTTACTTAAAGGGACACCATTCAGCTGTTACTAATGACTGCATCCACTAGCAGATGTGATCGTTAAACAGCTTACGACTTTATAGTAGTTGGTCCAATTAGCAAACTCAGCAGGGTTCTGTTGATGAACTGTAAGCATACTGTATCTTTCGATTCAAGCCAGTTATACATCTGCCAATTAAGGATGTGGCAGACACTGTAATCTGTCATAAAACAGATTGTAGTTGATTCTTGGTGTGTGTGTGTGTGTGTGTGTGTGTGTATATACGTTTAAGCACAGAAGCGCCCATGTTATGCGTTTTTTAGTTACATAAGAAGGCAATAATGGTTACGTAGATTCAAGCTGGCATCATTCGATTCTCTGACAGCCAAAGTGATTTCAAGCGATTGAATGTTTTCCAGTTTGCAGCTAATATTTTTCACTCATGTCCGTTTTGTTTATTAGCTCGTTTGAAACTGAATGAAAGGCAGAAGGTCTGGTGTCGCGTTGTGCCGACACCACATGGCGTTCTAGGTGGTGCCCTTTGTAGTTAGACAGACCTGCTTACTGAGGATAAACAATATAATGTGCGGCGCCTTAGAGACCGAAGTTTGTGCATCAGACAGCACGTACGCACCTATTTATGGAGTGAATCATAAGACTGTCATGACGGTTACCCTGCGGCCTTTTGGCTCTCCTTTTTAAATGGGCAACTCAAACAGCAGAGATCAGATAAAGACGGAGAGACTCGGGGCGATCACGTAGGACATCCTAACTTAAAAGCTGAATACGAACAACTTATTAAAATCAACCTTACTCAATTAATTATTAGAGCCAAAATGGTCGTACCGTGCAACAATCATGAGCAAACCTGAACTAGGATGTGTCTTCCTCGCATGTTTGCTTTGCTTGTGAACGTGACAAACCTTTCCTGATACAGCTGCATCTGTATTGACTATTCTTAATTAGCCGGTCCTGCTGGGCATCGAATGCGTCCCTTTTCTTTAAAGAGACACTAATATACATCTGCTCCGTGTAGGTGCCTTGTATGCACCTTGACGCCACGATGCACTGGTGTAATCTGCCTGCTCATTTCTGGAGAACTAATTACTGCGCATAAGTTAAACAGACCATTTGAAATGCAAGCCTGCTAAATCACGCTTGCCAGGGGAGCGGAGCCGAGCAAGCACCCCCCCCCCCCTCCCCATGAAGTCTTTGTGCTTCTATTATTAGTTCTACCATGCATATGTTTGTTATCAGGAATTAAGGCCCACCAGCTGAGAGCAGTAATCGAGGAGGCTGCAGTACACGAGGAGGCTGCAGTGCACAAGGTGGCGAGAAAGTGTACTTGTATTGGTTTACGTTCACATAGATGTGTAAAGCGGCTCGGTGCGTCGGGCTCGGCTGCTTATATTTTGCCGTATGGTCGGCTGCCAGCTGAGAAAGCACACAGCGGATGTAGCTTATTAACAGGCCACTGATGATGTTTCTAAAGTTGCAACCCGTGTAGCAGCCAGCGGGGGCATGATCCTCGCCTCCCTGGTCTCCGAGACAGTGCGCCTACAGCGCTGCCAAAAAGGATCTTTGTTTCCGCGTGGCAGGGCAGTTGGTGGAGGAACTATGGGTTGCTATAGCCCAACGCCTATCCAGGTGGAGAATGTGGGGTTGATTTAGTAGTTTAAAGACACACACGTTGGTCTGCTTGAGATCATTGAGCTGCAAATGGTGCTCAGTAAGTACGGACATTGTGGATATCTCAAAGGAAAGCAGATAAATAGAAAAATATAGGGCACTTCAGGAACTTGGGAGAATATGCGCCATTCTCTGCACCTTTCCTCAGACTCGTGTAGGTACCAGGAATGCTAGCTGTTACTGTGCTGGCAGGCTTCTGGCCCATGATATACATCTTTGGTGTCAGAATAATATTCAGTCGGAGAAGAATTTGTACCTTGGAATTCACCATCACAGTGTTTTATCCTTGTTATGGAGCACATATTACATTTACATTTTAGCTTGTGGGCAGCAGTATATGAAACACTATTTATATGGTTCTGACAGGGTATCTCAGACGTCAGTGAATTAAAGTGCAGTCCTTCAACGTCCCTGTTGTCAAGATCCATACATCACCATGACTGCAGGTAGCCTAGCAATGAGGACGACTAAGGTCATAAAATACTAAGAATTGCGGTGACTGTGAAGTTCTACATTCTATCCACAAGATATCCATTGGATAAACACAAATATGGAGTGACTTTTATGAGTCTTTCTGGAGTTTGGAGAATGGCTCTGTCTGTCGCGTGCCACTGGGGATAAAAAGCCTTTCATACTTGCACATCAAGTTGCCTCACGCCACAGAAAAAGGAATTAGGCTTCTGCCTTATGGGCTATTTGTAGCTCCAGCATGCTTTACTTACTTTGATAGTGACAAGGACAGAACATGACTACAGCGGCGTTCATATTATCTAAAAATATTGTCCTAAACTGGATAATGTGCACTCTGCTGGGTACAGATGCAATCCGGGTTTATGTTGCTTTGTCACATCTGTGTCGTGTGTCAAGTCGCTGCAAACTATGACAAATGTATAGTGGATAAAAAAATTTAAAAAAGTGCTACTGCAGCACTCTGACCGTTTGGTGCATGAAGCGTGCAAAAATCAATGGAAAATAAGGGCACACATCATGCTCCGTGCTCTTCGGTACGGATTGCATGCTCAGACCCAAGGCTTTCCAAGCGCACAGCAAATACTTCCAGGAGTACTGGCAAAGTCAAACTGTCTCAGTGTCAGAATCTGACCGTTCGTGTTGGAAAAGCCAGACAGCAAAAGAAGCAAGATAGGTTTGTCAGTTTCACTATAAGTGTGATTTTTAATGAGACTTGCAATGTCGCATGCTGTGAGTTGGGCTCATCAGCAAAACGTTGGCGATACATGTAGCTCCATTGCTCATTATTCACATTACACAGACCGAAGATAGCAGTTAATCTAATGTCTCGAGCCTAATTAGTACACGAAATGTCCTACTGACAGAGTGCATGGTCAAGTCACGTAATTGTTACCGGCCGCAGGCCTCTACTCCCTTGTAGCCGAACCTGACCTCTGACCTTCCCTTGAAGGAGGTAAAAGGCGCAATAAAAACTCCCTGAAGCTGAACTTGAACACATCATTGTGAGTGATACCCTGCAGCTGATTCTGTTGGCTGTCAGTGTAAGATACCTGCTTAGCATTGAGCGACAGGAGCGTATTATGTGCATCGATGGTTAGTGAATATAATTAAATCTTATCAATATGAAAAGACACGTGCATCAGTGCAGAGCACCGCTCTGAGAAACTGCTGTGTGCCATGAGAACAGAAGAAGAAACCATGTCACTGTGATATCATCATACTCATGAAGGGACATTAGACTTCCATGATATTACGAGCACTTCGCTGCACCTGAGCGATACGTATATGTATAGCTGGCCCAAATAAAGTGTGAACGTGCTATTTTTGGGTCTGTAAGTGGTCACAGCCTATTGTGTATGTGACAGTGCCTGTAGAAAGACTTGACGCATGACAAATATTCCATCGAGAGACTTTCCCTCTACGCTCTCTCTCTCTCTCCCTGCGCCGTCTTTCCCTCCTCAGCTCTGTACTAGCCTGTTCTTTCCACATCTCATTTGATGTCGGACGATGAGTCGGCTTCACACACATGCGCGAGGGGACATCTCGCAGGGCTTCAGTGGATCTCTAATTGAATTATGTGAACGGCAAGAGATGCACATTTGAAATTCCGAAAAAAGGAGAGCGGCACTGGCGGAGCGTTTCATCTCAAGTGCCCGCCACGCTGAGTTCCATGCAACATTGATTACCTGAGAAATGGATCAGTTAGAGAAGTCTGTTTGAAATACAGAAGAAAGAGCGTATCAGGCTAATTCCTTTCCATATCTGCCGTCGGCAATGTTATCGTGCATTACGTGCGATAACATCTGTCAATAGTCGGCTTCATTTTGCGTTGCCTCGCGAACCATCAGGGTGACAGAGGTGAGCGCTTTGGGTACCGTGACCACCGTCAGACTCCTGAACAAATAAATTCAGATAAGGGATGAAAAGGAAATGGCCAGACGTATTATTGGGTGCCAGGTTTTGGAGCCATTTTCTGAAATGTTCACTGTCCAAACAATACATATTTAATAGGTTTGGCAAATTAGATTTCTTGTGTTTCATTATATCCCACCACATTACCTCCTGTTGGTAAACATGGGTAATTGGAGCTCATAGACAATCATATCCCCCTTTTCTGCCTGTTATTAATTAAAGATGGTCAATTCTTAGCTTGCAGTGATGTCCAGACTTTACATTGTGGGAGATTTGGATGCCTTCATTTCTATTATCTTTTCCACATACATGTGTAATATTTCCAAAAAAAGGATATAAGCAAAGGTCAGCAGGTCAAATGGCCCTATGTTCCAAGTTGGATACATATGAATATTACATCCAACGCTTTATGCCTTTAATACTGTAAGGCATATGAAGATGACATGAAAGGCTTCCTAACAAAAGAATTTGGCTACCTGACGATCCCTGCTTACCATCGGACAGAAACCTTTAACGCCACTATTTTATGTGCACAATTACTGCTTTTCTAAATGACGTCCTTCCGTAAGGTATAGCTACGCAGGGAAAACAGTGTTTGTTAAAAGAAAAACAAGAAAGCAGACTTGAGTCAAACTATGCAATTAAAATGGTTTGCCACCTCTCCTCGTGGTTGCACTGGTGTCTTCCTCTGGCCTGGACAGGATCTGATTTTTTTGGGGTTTATTTTTATGTACATACTAGTTTAGGGGTAGTTGTTTTCCAACCCTTTTTTCTGAGCACTGTAAATATACTGCAGGGCTTTTCACTACTTATTTGAATAAACTCACCGGGACTGCTAACCGCTGCCTGAGACCCCTTCTTCCATGCGCCTGGCTACTCGGCCAACCCTCACAGTGGGTCTCCCTCTCCTTGTTGTTCTGCTGTGCAGGCTGACTGAGCGCCCTGGATGCCCCTGGAGGCGAGAACACGCAACTAATTATCCTGGTGTAAGGCGGATTATTAATGTGTTTTGGCTGCAGTGTGAGCTTTCATTGAATTCTACAGGTAGATTGTTAGTGATTAAAGTCTTTTAAAAAGAGATTATTTTTTTTTGTATGGTAAGAGGAGTGTGCGTTTTGTTTTTTTTTTCACTTTTCTTGGTGAAAGAGACTCCTTCCATTTCAGCTTTTGTCTCTGGAGCTGAGAGCCGCTTTAGGGCACGGGCGATTGTAAACCTCCCCTGAAAATACGCCTCATTGACTCTCAATAGGAGGAGGTATTTTCTGGTCAAAAGAGGGTCGAGTAGCCTTTATAGGTGGATCATGAGTCAGAGGTTTCGGTCTCTAACAAACTGCTCTCCATAGGTTGTCTCTGCTGAGCTAGGCTTGCCTAGTCTTGTTGTTAGAGAGACGCTTTCCAGATGCCAGTCAGATTCATTAACGCGAGCACAGAGCTGTGCTTTCCTGCCATCCTTCCATGTCTTATCTCTGTTAACTAAACAAGATTCTTCAGTGGATATCTATGATCGTTGATCATAGGGAGATGTCTGTACATAGTGTGTGTGTGTGTGTATACACAATCAGGTTAACAGTATAAGAAATCAGATTGATGAATATGTTTTTGGTTTGTGATTAGTTCACTTTCAGTCCAGTTGAGTGAGAGTTAATTAGTTAACATTCAGCTCTCCGTTTAGAATGCTTGTTATAAATGTTGCTTTGACGCGGACTGAACTGACTTCATCATGACTCACACTGAGTAAGTCTTTGTTCAGATGAGCCGGTATATAAAAAGGGCAGTAAAATCAGTGAAATGAGAAAGTCATTTCTTTAAATGTACCATTATCCCACCGTGAGTCACCGGAAAGAGATGCGGTTTTACGACCATCGCTCACCATGTGAAATGTATTTACTCGCTGGTAAAATGCAGTGTCCGCTTGGATACCGTAGATTCTGATGACTGTTCTTATATGGATTATTAGGATTCCCATTAGCTGCTACACGTGCAACTCCCATTCCTCCAAATCCAGCCAGGACACCATTGTTATGTAGTAAAAAGGCCACATAGGGACGAAGTATTCAGAAAGAACTGAACACATTATACTGATTTGTTTTTTCTTTTACAGAATTAAAGGTGTAGAACTGTTTTCCTTTTGCTGTTGAAATATATATAAGAGAATTCTACACTACACAAACATTTTCAGCCTAGATGAGTGTGACTTTCCAGTTGCCCTCGTATGTGATGCACCCAAAAATGCAACTTTACGCTGCTACACTGCCAACAGCCAAAGTTCATGTATTGTGAAGCATGAAACCTGTACGACATCATAAGACATTTAAACAGAATGATTGTTTGCATGACTTGTAAAAACCACGTACACTTAATGTTCTTTTTTCTCTCCCCTCCCCACCCCTTCTGCCCGTGTTCCATTTTATCTTCACAGATATCTCTGACCGAAATGCTGCCCTGTATCATTTTCATCGGCTTGTTTCTCACCGCGGCCCGATCCCAAGATATCCATCCCTCACAGGCATCATCCTCCATTAGTGAGTCTTGTGACTCCTTGTGCTCCTGCGAGGGAAAAGATGGCATCCTTCATCTTAACTGCGAGCAGAGAAACATCAGCAAAATCTCCCAAATCAAAGTCTCGTCAGGTGTGCCCTTCCACCTGAACCTTTACAAAAATGACTTGGTTGAGCTCCGTGCCGAGGAAATGGAAGGGCTTAAGAATGCCCTTTCGCTGCACATCGGGGGTAATAGCATACAAGAGCTGGAACCGGGGGTCTTTAGCGCTCTCGGTTCACTGAAAAAACTCCACATAAACAGCAATTTCCTCGTCACTCTGAAAGAGGACACATTTCAAGGCCTGGTGAATTTGGAGTTTCTCCAAGCTGACACAAATTTCATTCGGGTCATCGAGCCGGGGGCTTTCAGCAAGCTGATTCGCCTCAAGGTCCTCATTCTCAATGATAATTCCATTGAGTTTCTACCAAGCAACATCTTCCGGTTTGTGCCCCTCACCCACCTGGACTTACGTGGCAACAAGCTCCAGACACTGCCTTATGTCGGGTTTTTGGAGCACATCGGACGGATAATGGAACTTCTCCTGGAGGACAACGACTGGGTCTGTGACTGTGATATCTTGCATTTAAAAATCTGGATGGAGAACATGAGGGCTCAGTCAGCAATCGGGGATGTGGTCTGCAGCACACCACATCACCTCAAGGGGACCATTCTGGCTAAAGTCAAGCGGGATGTTCTCTGCCCGTCTCATGCAGATATTAACCTGGAGGAGCCGTCAAAGTCACTGGATATGGTCGTTACTCCTTCATCCAAAGTGTCTCAGATTCCCAAGTTGATCGACGCCAAAGATGACGCAAAGGTGCCGACGCCGTTTCACACCCCTGGCAGTCCTTGTGTGGAGCACTGTTCTTGTCACAACCACCCTGTGGCTGGCTTTTTGATGCACTGCCAGGACAGGGGAATTCAAAAGGTATCAGATATTGGAATACTCCAGCAAAGCCCCACTAAACTGGTCATGACAGGAAATATGATTCAGAAACTCCGAAAGTATGATTTTGTCACATATGATAGTTTGGAATTGCTCAACTTGGCGAACAACAGAATTGATTACATTGATAATGAAACTTTCCTCACCTTGAGCAGTTTGAAAAAACTGTATTTGAACGGCAACAGACTTGAAAAGCTGTTCTCCACAATGTTTGTGGGCCTCCACAACCTTGAATACCTGTATCTGGAATACAACCTTATCAATGAGATTGCTCCAGGCACATTTAATCCCCTGCCAAACCTGAAGCTGTTGTCATTAAATAACAACCTGCTCAGCTCTCTTCCAGCGCAGATATTTCGCAATGTGCCCCTCACCAAATTAAACCTGAGGAAAAATCTACTTATGCACCTGCCAGTGAGCAATGTGCTTGATCAACTCGACTCACTGGAGCAGATTTATTTAGAGGACAACCCCTGGGACTGCAGCTGTGACTTGCTCAGCCTCAAACAATGGGTGGAGAAGCTCAGAAAGGACACCGTGGTGGGCTCCATTTTGTGTCACACTCCAAAGAAAGTGATGCAGGCCGAGCTAAGAAGCCTTCGTCATGAGATGCTGTGTTCCGGTTTAGGTACCTACTACCCCATGTCCCCAGATGAGGAGGAGAGCGTGACAGCTACGCTGGGGCCTGACAGCACTGGCAAGGGTTTGTTCAGCTCCCTCATGGACACCGTCCCGCTCTCTGTGCTCATCTTAAGCCTTCTTGTGTTTGTCCTCATGATAATATTCTGCTCGGCCGGATTGGTGGTGTTTGTGGTGCACCGGCGGCGGCGGAGGGCAAAGAAAAAGGCAGCAGAGGAGCAGCCCCGAGAAAACGTCGGCAGTAGTCCCATTCACTTGCATTACAGCATGTACGGGCAGAAAACCACACAGCACACTCTGACACAGAGAACAGGGTCCGCCACTCTGTACGAAGAGAGGTCGCACAGTCCCATTGTGCAGATCTGTCGCAACCCCACCTACTGCTCCCAGCACAAGGAGCACGACGTAGATTTGGATTACAGCCTCGACGAACCCAGCGCCAAGCATCACCTCTGCCGGAGCATCATGGAGAAGGAGAACACTTCTCCCCTCACAGGAAACCCCAGCTCAAAGTTCAGACCCGTGGCCGTAGAGCGCCCCGCGGAGTTTGTCACCCTCGGAAATCCCAACTCCTTCTACAGGAACATTCTAGAGAGGGACAAGGAGCTGCAGCAGCTTGGAATAACGGAGTACCTTAGGAAAAACATGCCCCAGCTTCAGTCTGCTGTAGACATGCAGGTCCCAGGGCACCAGGAGGAGTTAAAGCTAATGGGGACTATTATGTACTCAAGACCACGCAAGGTCATGCTTGAGCAAACTAAGAATGAGTACTTTGAACTTAAGGCTAACTTGCATACTGAGCCGGACTACTTGGAGGTGCTGGAGCATCAAACTGCTTTTAACTGAGCTTCAGCAGAAAGAAAACCCAACTATATCTTTTGAACCAAGTGCCTTGTCCTGTCGGCCCTCTTGTACTTTCCACAGTGTGAAATATATATCATGGGCACATCACTTTAAGTTTAATTGTAGCACAGAAGGTAACTGGCTTATTTTTTGTTACCTTTTGGCCATTGACAGCCATGTTATGTAGCTGGTGAAAGGTAGTATTTTTGGACAAATGTAAATTAAAGATGCTGTTGCGGGCCTGTGATGAAACCATCTTTGAAATCCACTCAGTGACTCAGTGAGCGTTTTATGAGTGATTAAAATTTCCACGGCACACTGCTGCCAAATAAATTGATCCGTACAGCGCACACACCCCCCCATCTGACATCCTGGTAGGATAAAGCAGATGTTTGGGAAGAAGTGAGTGAATTTCAATCACCATTTGACCCAGAATTGCTGTTTAATCAGTCTATCCTGACTCTGGGTATGACCTGATTACACCCTCTGTCAACATACACCAGCTGGAGTGCCGTAACCAGAATGCTCATTGTGCCGTAGAGTCAGCAAAATGCCAACTGTACATTAGAAATCAGTGATGGGAACGTGGCTCCGCGGCTGTTCTCCGGTCAGTTCTTTTGATCCACTCAACACGCTGCACAGTTGCAGTCACAGGAAGTTTATTTATTTTTATACAAACTGGTGATAATCCACAGAAAGGATCTTTTATTTCTCCCAATCGGTAAATACAGCACTTAAACTACTCTATATTATACACAACTGTAATCTTGTAAAAATGCATTGCACTAATCAAATGCCATAGGATGGTGCATGACAATCAACAGAGTCCTGCTGAAACTTTGTTTTTTTTTTATTATTATTATTATTATTGTTGTTGTTATTATTATTATTATTTTTGCCAGAGAAAATGAGCCACTAATGTGTATGCTCCTTCGGTGTGTGTTTGTGTGTGCAGGTGTATGTGAGATTGCGTTTCATGTCACTAATTTATGTCTGACAATATTCAAGGAACGCCTCTCCTTCCTCACGCTGACTTTGGCTGATTTTGGAAGTGGTTTGAACTGATTAGGGACGGGGAATATTAATCTGTTAGCACATGAATGGTTACTGCGGAGCAACATTACCCGAAAGCGACTCTCCGGTTCTCCATGCAGACAACCCGCCGACTGACTTCAGCCACATTTCCTCCGTTTCTCAGCTCCTATTAAAAGCAATGGACTGCGGCGACTGACATTTGCAACGTGGACACTGTCAGGATTTATAATACACACTCCATCCATACTCTGGAAACTCATTCAACTTTGAAGTGGTTCATGTAAGCACACACTCTGTAGCTTTTCTACTTAACTAGATTGAATTATTTATTCTGTATATTTTGTATATACCTATGTTGCATTACATCTTTGGTTTGTGTGCCTTCAGTGCTGTACAGAATATAAACAGAAGTTGTAACCGATAAACAGGAAATAAAGAGTTGCGATACAATGTGTACATTGGTACAATGTGTATCCCATTCAGACAATGCAAATAGTGTGTATGTATGTATATGTATGTGTATATATATATATATATATATATATATAAAGATATTGCGCAGGACCCTTAAGCTCCCAGGCCTCTGGTAGAGGACCCAAGCTTGAAGGAGGAACAGACCACCTGAAGGGGCAAGAGGGGGATTTTTTTATTTATATATATATATTTATATGCTGCAATACTGTAGCCTCTCTGCAGTGCACAATCTGCTGGCTACCTGACACACCAGCCACCCTGAGCTGCATCTACACCCCAAAATAATGACACTCTTAATGTGTTATCAATCTTCCACAGTGCATATGTATACTGTATGTGCATGCATGTACTTGCCTCACCAGCATTTGCTTGTTTATCCCGCTGTGTGAATAATTTAACCCCCCTCGATGGCTCAAACCTAGTCCTTAATCACACAACAATGGCTGCAGGGTTTGCACCAGCCGTGCTTTTCTGCGTGACTTTCATTTTCTCCTTCTCTCTGGGGAAACAGCGGACCCTCTCTAATTCCCTCCATTTCCTACCATAACTGATGTCTCTGAAGCTCCTTTGCCAGAACACAAACACGCGTAACCTCGCGGTGCTTAACGCTCGCGCACACAGACACAGAAACAGATACCATACCAACAGGAATAGATAAATGTTTGTAGATTTGTATGCAGACACGCATCATTTAAGGTATGTAAACTTACAGACGCAATCAGACCAGTGTACACACACGCACACGGCAGTGAGTTATCCTCTGCAGCTTGATCCGGTGAGACTCATAAGCAATAAGCTCCTCCAAAGGTGGGACATTAGCAAAGTGCAGAACTGTGTTCAGAAAGGTTCTTTACTTTAGGGCTTTGTGCTGTGACTTCAAATAAATGGAATCAAATAAATCACTTTTGAGCCTCACCAAGGTGCCCACTTTGCGACAAAACGCCACTGCTGAATAGATTTAATAAGAAAAGCACAACTCAAAGAAAAGGTAATGAAGAATATGCTATTAGTCAGTATGGTTTAAGGTTATGCCTCAGCTCTTGTTTGAGAGATCAGATCTTGTTTAAATTTAAAGCAAGTATTTGGAAACTGAAAAATGTACTTTTATATAAAGTCTTCTATAACATGTATTCACATTAGTGTCAGGGTGACCCAGCCTATTAATTAGCTGTCAAAAGGGAAGGCTTGATTTGGCCCTGAGAATAATTAGCATGTTTTTAAATAATAGAAACAGCGTGTAAGACAATAATAATTTACTTTAGGGGGGAAATGCATTCTGAGACATTTTTCAGTTATGTTATTCATGTCACTGTACACCATACAGCGTCTTTGTCGGACACTTGTCTTGTGCGCTCGAGGACAACAACAGCGGGCGACCTCTTGCTAACATCGCAGGTTCCCCACATAGAGTCGGTGATGTGATGAGGTTTTGATGCACTTTGCTGCATGCATTTGCATAATAACGATGAAAACTGGTGGTGCATTAGAGCAAAAGTGGCTCTTGTTTAGCATAAGCTGTGTATGGTAAGCTAGCTCTAATGACTGGATATTCAGGTTTAAGTGGCAGCTTACTGTAATCGCATGCAGTTACTGTATGGAAGCATGAACACTGTGCTAATTGTAGGACTCATAACAACCCTGAAAGTGTGAAGGTAACCAGTGGTGAAGGATAAAACACATTATTCATACACACAAAGTGCTGCAGCAGTACACCAGTAACCAACTTTGTCTATTTACAATCCATTCTGAACACTGCCGATGTTTGTTTTGCACCACAGCCAGTCACAAATCATATCTTGTGACCAGGAATGTAATTGCATAGACTCAACCGTAAGGTCTCTTTGCACATGAGCACTCAAAAACAGCAGCAAACGCACAAATAAGGCTTTTGATACACCAGAAAATATAGCATATTATTGCAATAATACTATTTGTGTTGCCTCCAAACTACAGGCAAAGTGGACTTATTGGAGTGTCCACTGGTCTCATTTGTATGGCAGATGATATATTAGTTTTATTAGCAAAATGCTTTCCAAGAGAGGTCTGAAAAATCTATATCGCCTCAGCCAGTTATTATTTTATTTAAGACGGTCTATCTGTTACATCCCTCAGCCACAAGTCATTAATATTCATATCTGAGAGCACAACAACAGAACAGCTCTTCTGGGTAACACTATCGACCCCTCTGTAGCATCCCAGAGTTTCACCAGGTTCTTTGTAGTAAGCTGAAGTCAATTAATGCCTCATACGCATTGAGTTATTCAGGCTGCACCTCTTGCGCCTGCCTTTTAATTCCTCCTGACATTTAATGAACAGTGAGTGGCAGAAAAACAGAACAATCGCGCCGTCGGACGTAATTGCTGGAGGACAAACAGGGTTCAGGCACATGCAAGAGGTGAAAAGATGTAGGTCTGAGGTTGAAATTAGCTACTGTTCCTCAGGGGTGGAAGAAGAATTCAGAATATGAACATACCAAACTGTAAAAGTATTACTTTAGAAGTACTAACTGTTGGGGAGGTTAATATATAACAATGTGACATTTGATCATATATTTTTATCATAGTAAAATCATAGCCTGCAAAGTAGTAAGTACCCATAACAATGGGTTAATGTAGTACAATAGTTCCCTCTGAAATGTAGTGGGGTAGTTTTACTAGTTAAGTCAACCTGGTCAAACCTGAAACTGGGTTATGTAAAAATGGAAGGTTACAGAGTTCAGTTTGCACTTCTATGCAGCTGTGGGACTCACAAGGCAGAAACCTGTTCCAATTCCTGTAAAATCTGCCTAAAACACCTATCCAATGCATACCCAAAGTAAATTGAAAGGTGTTCTTGAACCATTTGGAGTACATGCATGACCTTGGTGTCTTTTGAAAGGTAACACTCTGAATCTTTTTCCCCAACAGTCAGAATCACTCTAAGTGCTACTGGAACTGAGTGGCATAATTTTGAACACACTGAAATAAAAGGTTTCTACTTCCGCCTGAATATTTACTTCTAAATATATATCTGCAGGTGACTACAGCTGGGACTTATGAACTGGAAAACACAATGAGACTTT
>JAVQJF010125076.1:0-12247 GCA_036023855.1 Gadopsis marmoratus | reverse complement strand
ACTCCTTTCTATCAGAACCAGCATCACTGTTTCAGCAGTTTGAGCTACAGAAGCTCTTCTGTTGGATCGGACCACACGGTCCAGCCTTCAGTGAGCCTTGGCCGCCCATGACCCTGTCTCCGGTTCAGCTGGTTCTCCTTCCTTGGACCACTGCTGGTAGGTGCTGCCCCCTGCAGACCAGAACAGCCCAGAAGAGCTGCAGTGTTGGAGATGCTCTGACCCAGTCGTCCAGCCGTCACAGTTTGGTTCCTTGTCAAAGTCGCTCACATCCTTCTGCTGCCCATTTTTCCTGCTTCAACACATCAACTTGGAGACAAAATGTTCCCTTGCTGCCTCATATATCCCCCCCCACTGACAGGTGCCATGGTAACCAGATACTCAGTGTTCTTCACCTGTCAGTGCTCACAGAGTGATGGCTGGTCGGTGTACACACTCCTGTCAGCAGTCCATGGTTTTAGTCCTGGTATCTGGTACTAGCCGAAGGCACTGCTCACCTACCTGTGGTCCGTAGGTGTCATTGTGTCATGGTCGTTCTTACCTATCTGTGATTGGGCGATCATGGTGGCTTTGCGGTCACAGAGAGGAGAAAAGGGAAGGCCGAGTTCCACCTCTTTATCTCCCTGGAAAGGACACAGTCACCACGGCAACATGAACAAGATGCACTTCACTCTGTGAGGTATTTACATCCACTTTCTGCAACATGAGCGTGATAAACACAGCAAAGCAAACCGTGTCAAAGCAAACAGAAAGAAAGCAATCTGACACTTTTGCTCTTGAAGTTTTGGTTTGGAAAGACACTACAAACCCTGCAGCTCGAGTGCTGACTGAGACCAAATATTACTCCTATTCAAAAGTCTTTTCACTGGTTACCTGTTAGTTTTCATATTGATTTTAAAGTAGTTTTATTAGTTTATAAGGTACTACATGGCCTTGCACCAGACTACGATCATCATTATTTATTTTACTCTATTTTATTTTTTTAACATTTTACTATTATATATTTATTTTGTTTAGTTTTTCATGATTTTATTTTTATTGCTTGTATTATCTTTCATCCTTTCTTGGTTGTTTTGGTGTGTATTAGTCTCTAGATCCACCTTTTTAATTTCATATGTTTGAAAGGTGATTATATAAATACATGAATTGATTGATTGTACAGAACTTGCTGCATCTTGTTACTGTTGCAAAGCCAGGATTGGACAATCACTGTTTGGAGGAGGGGTTTACGACCTTTTTGACATATGACATGTGCATCACACTCATGTAGTAGTTCTGATATTGTTTCTCGTTAATACGCATTTTTCCAGATTGAGTCGTGTCTGGAAACCTGGTCTTCACCTGTCTGAAGAACTCCTCCATCAGACTGTGGGTCCAGCGGTAGTGCAGCGGCCAGGCTTTGGCTGGATGGCTGATGTCTGCAGCATGAAGCATCAGAGACAAAACCTTCACTTTGTCTATACTGGAGGGAGAGAGAGAGAGACAGCAACAATCTTTTAATTTGATGGTCATTCAATAATAAACTGTAACTAAGTAAAGTAAGAGGAGCAGCTCTTCTCATGAGACAAAAAGGTATTTAGTGAATACGATGCTGCATGTTCTGCCTGTTATTTTGTATTTTGATCGCAGAGTCCAGTTCCCCAGACGGCTGCTGCTGCAACACAAGCAGAACCAGCGTGTCGACGGGCCGATGACAGCGTCTACCCCAAAATCTCAGCCAAGCGTAAGCTGAGAACGCCCCCCACCCCAACACACACACACCTCCACTGCCAAACAAGAAGCTGGACTCTGGTCAGACTCTGTACTATTCCTGTGAAAGCTCCTACAGAGACGCATAGACCAGTCTGGTTCAGCAGCCTGCAGGACCTTATGTTGGTCGTTTGACCAAACTCCCCCTGATGTTCTGGTGGTCTTCATCAGATGGACCAGACACTCACGCACAGATGCCCTCTTTCCACCAAATCAGCTCTGGTTCTTGAACCGGTTCTGCTCAGGATTCTTGGAACCTCGGTGCTCCCTAGAAAACCGGCCTGCGTTTCCTCCAGTTTTAAGTGGATCCATTGTAATCAAGGACGCATCATCAACGGAGGGAAGTAAACAGCAGGAGCAAGAGGGCGTATCGATTGAATACCTGCGAGCTTTAGTTCTGTTATTCCAGATATTTATTTTTGGACCAACTGGTAATGATAATAAGACGTAGAAGACTGTTACCATAGAGACCAGAGACCATTCTCCATCCTCTCTTTCCTGTGGAATAGGACACGCCCACTGATGACGTCACGATTCACACTTCAGGTCGAGGAAAACCTGATCATTTTTGGTTCCAGCTTGGGAACCAACTCTTCGGGTTCCACACCGATGTATCCGAACAGTGGAACAGAACCCGTTCCATGTTGGTGGAAAATGAGTGACAGTCTCACAGAAGTGTTTGACTCTTCATGAAGCTGTTAATTAATCTAATATTGCATTTTTTTTCTATAAAACATAATCATCTGCCTTTTAAAGGTGCATGCGTGTGATGAAATGATGTTTCATCAGACATACTGATAGTTCTTATAAAAGAAAAGGAAGCATTTTGTATCCAGTAATAATTAGAAGATATTTCATTATAACATGCAAGAGATTTAATGAGGTCAGAGGTCATGGTTGCAGCGCTGACCTGAGTGTCTGTGTCAGGGCGTTCCTCATGGTCTTGATCTGCTGGAAGTGACAGGACATGTCTGTGGACATCACCATCTCTATCACCAGGGCCCTCAGCTCCCTGCCAATAATCAATACACACAGTCAACATCACCTGTGATCAATCACCATGACGGAGCCCTCAGCTCTTCAGCTAACTGTGTGTGCGTGTGTGTGTGTACCTCCAGTCATCCTTGTTCAGGTTGACCAGGATGTTCATGTCCTCCTCTGCCATCAGCCTGTAGGCGGCGCTGACGTGATGGTTCTCCAGCACCGACCTGTCGTTGTACAGGATGGCCACCTCCGACCTGACAGACACGGCATCCAATCAGACGCTGATGTTGTTAAGTCTCCAGATGCATTTGCATGTTTTTGTGGAGACAGATGTCGGTCAGATGTTTCTGGCGTTGTGGCTTAAAGTAGTGATGACAGCGCTGCTCAGCCACCTCTTTGCTTCACGCTGAAATATTCGACAGCTGTTACATGGACTGCCATGTAATTTGGTGCAGTCAAAAATACCTGACATTCCCATCAGGCTCAGCTGCACTTTGTGTTTAGTGATTAGCAAATGTTAACATGGTAAACGTTTTATATATATATATATATATATATATATATATATAAATAACATCAGCATGTTAGCATTCAGCTCAAAGTACAGAGCCTCACAGAGCTAGCATGGCTGCAGACTCTTAGTGCAGTTTCTTTGTGATCAGTTTGTATTTGAGTGTTTTTCGAAGTTACACCTACAGGCCCAAACCAGGCTACCTGCTCCACCTGGCCACCTGCTCCACCTGGCCCTCTCCGTGAGACAAACCTGTCACTGTCCAGACTCCACAGATGCTTTGATGATCCTTACAGAATAATCAGACCATATTCCTGTCTACGTTACCTGGTGTGGATGTGGAAGTTATTGGTGGTTCCTGTGTGTTCGAAGTCGTGAATCGCTGCAGCAAACACCATCGCAAGAATCTCCAGCTCACTGAGCCAGTGCTGCACACACACACACACACACACACACACACACTCTCACTGTCAGCTGAGTGTGTCCATAAAGACCTTGTACAGAAAGACAGACACTGTCTCACCACTTCTGAGTGTCAAAGTGATGTATGCGTGTGTGTGTGTGTGTGTGTGTGTGTTACCATCAGTCCAGTGTGCAGCATCAGGAAGTGGGCGGTCTGAGTGACATCAGCGGCGTGGATCAGGTTGTGGTAGGGGTTCCTGTGTTTGCTGTAGCCGTTCTCCAGAGCTTCGACAAACTGCACCAGAGCCTGCACCGGGATCTGGACACAAGTACCGCAGGTAGTACAGGTACTATGAGTACTACGCTGTGCCTATGTGGAAGCTCAGTCACCCTGGACTTCTTGTTGCTCGGCTGTCTATTTAAATTTTTCTATTTAAAAACAAACTCTGTGATTCTTAATTGGAATGTTTATTTGTTTGTAAGCGGAACCAAAAATCCAAATCAGGTTCTGAGCTTCACAGAGGGTAATGGTTCTGCTTTCTGGAAGCTTGTTCCAGATGTTTCCTTCTTACAACAGCAACTCGTTATCACACTAAAATGTCGCAATTACAACACCGTTATCTTAAAATGACCAGATCCGAAACTCAGAATTTTGGGATCTTTATCTTGTAATTCTGAGGAGCTAAATCAATATTAGGCATTTTATCATTTTGAGATGCAAAAATGTTTCTGTGCTGTTAGGAAACATGAAAAATCGTTTCGTGTCTGAACTACAAGCCATGGCTTTATGAAGGGTTATGTAGTGGACTATTTCCTGGCTAGGCAAAGTAACTTCCTGGAAATAGAAAAAAAAAAACCCACAAACTGCAGTTTTCACACTTGAACAAACAATAAATAGCGTGTCAATTAATGAGCTTTAGAGGTGCTGATAGGTGCTGACTTTGTTACCTTTGGACAGAGCCAGGCTAGCTGTTTCCCTCTGTCCCCAGTCTTTGTGCTAAGCTAAGCTAACCGGCTTATGGCTGCGGCTTTATATTTGAAGAATTCATTGTTGGTTTTGGGGAAGCAAAAAGTCCTCGCTCACCCTGAACCCTTTGCATGAAGTGATCCGCCCCCCTGACGTTAAACCCACAGGAGTCAACATATGAAGCCATGTGTACCCTGAACCTGTTGATGAGGTCATAGCGGGTCAGCAGGTCGTAGACCAGGAACTTGAGGGCGTGGTCTCCGGTGGCCTCGTGGAAGGAAAAGACATCAAACGACCACTGATCCACTTCCTGGAAAACAACCAGTAAGACTCAGACGTTATCACTACAATCACCATCATCACCTCAAACACTAAGTAACATCTGATATGGGATCGTTCAGAGTGACGCAGGGTTTGTGCCAGTAGAGGGCAGCGTGATCACTGGGAGGAGGCGAAACAGCTAATCCAATTACACCAATGATTATTATCACTCATTACATCATAATTACATTTTAAGTTGTTAAGCTTGGTTATAGTGTTGTTTTCCAAAAGGTCTATATTTAGTTTGCCTAAAACTAAATTTATGACCTCCTTTCCTTCGATACCACCATCCTTCCTTCTCTTACTCCTTGCCGTTTCTACCGCCTCCTTTTATTGTCTCTGTCCTCCTCTATCTCTTCCTTTCCTTCTTTACCCCTACCTTCCTTTCCTACTTTACCTATTCCTTTTCCTCTCTACCTCCTTCTTTCCTTCCCTCTTTCCTCCGCCACCACCTTCTTTTCTTCTCTGCATCCTCTCCTCATTTCCTACCCTACCTCCTCCTTTTCTCCTTTACTTTATTTTCATCTTCTCCTTCCTTCTTTCCTTCCAACATTTCCCTCCTCACTTCCTTCTGTACCTTTTTCCTTCATACCATTTCCCTTACCTCTTCCCTTTCATTCCCACCTTCCTCCTTTCCTTCCCTGCTTCCTCCTTTCCTTTCCCACCTCCTCAGTTCTTTCCTTAACTTTAACTCTTTATTTTCCTCATCTGATTTTTATAAGTTGTTGTTTTTTATTAAATAAATAATAAAATGATGTCACTTCCTGCAGATGGGACTGCAGTAATAAAACAGTTTTTACCTTCAGAGCTGTCAAAGCCGTGGGCGGGTAGGTCAGACCGGCCATGTTGGACGTCCGTCTGTACATCCTGGTGTCACGTGCACACACACACACACACACACACACACACACACACACACACACAGGGAGAGATAAAAATATCATGCACAAATCACACACATGGAGATACACGGAGAACACTCCTTGCAGCCGCCCTCCTCCACAATTTTGTGACCAGGATGGATTGTTTGTTGCCATGGTAACCGTGTCCTAAACACACACACACACACAGCGAGTGCAGACGCAGCAGATATTTTTTGATTTCATGCGTCATTAAGCTGCAGCAGATGAACTGATAACGTTCTATCACCGCGAGTAATTTACACTCTAATGGTGCTGGACCTCATCGTTTCCCCATATGATCCCCAGCTCGCACGCTAACATCGTTACACGTCATGTTCGACCTTGTAATCACATCTGTGCTGAGGTCGGCCCGGATGTTTTCTGATCTTTATTTAGTTTATTCTTCTGTTCCGTCTTCAGATGCTGCAGATTTCTGCTGTGGACCAAAATAACTCAGAACATCTGAACGTGCTGCTCTTTAGTTTGAGAAAATCAGCTGACTGAACGTTCAGGACTCGGTTCCAGTGACGAAAAGTGCTTGGACACTACGCAGCCAGATGTGCCTGTCATTCATTCAAAAACCAAATAGCTACATATTTCCTAGTTCTAGATTCTCAAATGTGAGGATGTTATGCTTTTCTTTGTCGTATCTGATACCATTGCACACTCAGTATCCTTTGAGTCGGTTGGAAAAAATAAGCAATTTAACTATGTCACCCTTGGATGTTGGGAAATTGTGCATTTTCACGTCTGTCTGGCAGAATTAAAAAATCGTTTTTTGCAGCATTAAAACTTCCTTCCGTTGGAACGAAGGAGCCCAAACCAGGAAGAAAACAGGCCCAGACAAAAAGTACACAAAAGCATGTGGGTGGGGGTGTCCAGATTCTCCCAGCAGAAACACTAAAAGATGTGGGCTGCATCTACGTAGAGGTGTTAGTTCACTTCAGTGGAGGCTGAACGTGTGAGCTGCGTGTTGCTCCAGATGCAGATCCTGATGCAGCTGCAGCTCCAGGCGGCTACTTTCTGTGTTCACTTCAGGTGAGACTGTAAAAGTCAGGTTCAAATAGAAAGCCGCTCGCCTCGAAATACGCTGTTTTTGCACGAGTCCTCCTTTCCGTGATTCTCTACAGCAGAAGTGGCGAATACAAAGTTCTGCACGACCGATAGAGTCACCAACACTGATTTAGAACGAATCAGACAGGTTGCTTGTTTCTGTGCTTGTAGAATGATCTAATGTTTGTTAGCTCGTATAGATACAAAACCCTTCGGAATCATCATAACGTGGATCTAAATGTTGATGTTTTTTAGATCTACTGAGGCGAGATTTGATTGACAGGGGCCACAGGATGTTTTGTTGTTTTTGTTTACCTCTCTACAAATATCCCAGCTTGCACTGCGTGGACAATGCTCCTGAATCTCGGCTTCTCCTCGGGACGACGTTTGACCACGCCCATCTTCCTGCTGAAGGTGCATGCCAGCCAATCGCGCACTTCGCTGGGCACCGACTCCGCCTGCAAGTCGCTGAGCTCGTCCTCAGTGTCCAACAGACGCCTGCAGAGCAGAAACAATCACCTGTCAGTCGCACATCTACCTGTCTATCTATTTGTCTTTCTGTCTGTCCCTTCAGTCCTACTTGGTCTCGTCAGTGTAAACACTGTCCAACATGGCAGCAGCGAGCTCCAGGTTCCTGCGGAGTTCCTGCAGGTCCACGACGCCTTGGTCCATCTGCTCCATGACCTCCTTCAGCCTGACAACACACACAAACACACACAGTACACTCACGTGCTGCGTTATTGGAGGCTACATCAGAGGACAGATCACCCAACACAGTAGGAGACAAAGAAACAACCTAAATCATCAGGATTTGTGCTTTGTGTCACAGCCCAGGCGGAGATGAATTTGTTGGCTGGTTAAACTTGACATCTATGTTCCAGAAGTAAGGAAACCTCATTCAGAGTCCTACTGACATTTGTAACCACGCTAATAACAAAACATCCAGCCTGGGAACAGAGACTTTCTCAACACTGTGTCCTGTTTAGATACGGACGATAAGGACGATCTAACGTTGTTCATCGGCCTTCAACACCATTTCACAGAAGCACGAGATGTTCACGGGCTAAACGTCACGGCTCAGAAGAAGAAGTCCGTGAGCGAGTCGAGAGGTCAGACAATAGCAGAACAGCTGAAGAACTTTAGTGGAGATGGTAGTAGAGTGTTTAACTTTTCTCACCTTTTTAACTGCTGTAGTGGAGCTGACTGTCTGAGTCTAATGTCTAATGTGAAAGCTTCCTGCATTTTGGGCTCTGCTGCAGCTCTCCATTCCCTCAAAGGTCAGCAGCGACTTCTCGTCTCGCTGTTGTAAATGTTGGTTTGACCGAGTCCTCGGAGCAAGATGCACAACCAGTCTTAAATACTCAATAAGCAGGATACTTTGTCTCCATCTTATCTTCATGCAGCTATAGTAAGTAAGTAAGACGTCCTCATGCTGCGCTGCCTGAGCTCAGTGTTGCCATGTTTCAATCTGAAAATCACAGCCTTGAACCCGCCCACCCAAAACTGTTTTCACCTGCCCACTCAAATAAAAAATAGCCCCGCTCTGGCAACCCTGTCTGAGCTGCTGTTCTGGACTCAGAGGGCTGAAGAGCGCAGGAACTCTAACTCAAAGGCTTCCTCCGTGTTTATGCTTCTTGGTCAGCTGACAGTGACAAAGGGGGCGGGGTTAAAGTGCAATGAGATAGCGCTGTCATGATACAGCGCTATATAAATAAAATTGAATTGAATTAAAGTTCCAATCATGTGAGCGTCTGTAGCGTCTGTATGCTGTAAAGTCGTGATGTCTGCTGGAGCGCACCTCGGCGAGAGGAGGCCTGCATGCAGCTGCTGACTGACAGACACAAGATCTTCATACTTTGCACCCACACAGCTGCTGTCCCGTTCACACCACAGAACCAGAACACGAAAATCTGTTTCCTCCAGACGTACACACGACACTCTGCCTCCTGTCACTCAGCTGCCTCCCACGGCGAGCAATGGGAGTCTCCTCCTGGAAATAAACATGTTGCCTAACTGTCGCGTCTGTGACTTTATACCCGCTGTGTCTCCGCCAGCCAGCCAGCCAGCCAGCGCAGCAGCTCCACTCCACTTTGAAGCAAAGACATTTGCATTTCTAAAATGTTAGCGCCGTGTTTAGCCTTAATCTTATCTCTGATATTAGTCTGACAAGTGAGGTTTCCCACGACGCAGTAAATAGTTCCCTACTTTGAAATATTTATCTGAATATTTTCTCGCTCAGAGATGCTGAGTGGGCGTGAAGCGGCATTCTGTAGCACAGAGACGACTCCTATATTCATCCAGCACCTGCCACTCAGTCCTCCGCACACACTGACGGATGTTTCACTGTGACTCTGCTTTTACTGCTCAGGGTTAAAGGGATGGTTTGAATGTTTACAACAGGGGAGACATAAAGGCTCTGCTGCGGCCAGGCCTCCTGCCGTTGTCACGGTAACCAAACACCGCCCTGTAAACTGGATGAAATCTGTTTTAGTTACCATGGTAACAGCTGGAGCTGGAGACAGGGAGGCGGAGCAAAAGAGAGAGAGAGAGCGAGAACTAAAAGTTCAAGACTGCAGACATTCACGGATTTTAAAACAAAACAAAATTATTAAAATGTTCTAAGTACTGGCAGCAGCAGAACTGTTGGTAAGCCCTGCTGCTCCATCTTTAGTTGACCTGTGAGTCCAAATTCATCAGAGTACAAACTCTGATGTCACGATGTTCGATTTCTGCAAAAACATCCACATTTAACATTTCTAAGCAGATTTCCCTCAAACACACCGACTAAACACAGTAAAATTAAAAGCATGGATAACTCTGCAAATCACAGGGAGACGGGAAAGATCCGATTCTGGTGTCCTTCGTTAGTTGGCCAGTTTAGTCCAGTGGTTCCCAACGTAGGGGCTGGGCCCCTCCGAAGGGTCACCAGATAAATCTGAGGGGTCGGGCGATGAAAGAAGTTCTGAAAAACAAATCAGCTTTTGGACTTTTCTCTCTGCTTGTTTCTGAAATATTAGATCATTCGACCACTTTGGGCTTCAAACTCGTGTGTGTGTGTGTGTGTGCTTTTGTGTGTGTGTGTGTGTCTTACCTCTGCGATGTACTTTTGTATTTCTGCCTGTGAACAAAAACAAAAACAGAACAGTCACTTAAATGGACCAATCACACGCTGTGTTCAGACAAGTCCTCGTCCTGAACTGAGCCTCCAGACTCCAGATCTGAAAATACAGTTCACATCGTTTGATCAGATTTAATGACTTCTCCTATTTTTCTGAGAATAAAAAGCAGCATGTATATTATCGTGTTTCGCGATGGTGTGGTGCTGATAATGTGTGCGCTGAAGACTGCTGCCGCGCTGCGATGAAGATGGAGGAGAAGTTAACGAGGAGTATGTCAAAACACGACTGATCAGGCCAAACCAACAACATCTGCTGGGCGAAATATGAGCCCTCAGATATGAGCGTCCTGCAGGTTAGAGAAGCTGGCTCGGAAGGCCACCGGTTCGATCCCAGGACCAGCAGGATGGATCTGGGCCAGGTGAGAACGTATAGTCATGGTGGCTCTGATACCCCTTGTTCACCAACATGGAACGGGTACCTAAATTGAGCCTTTGGCCAGAAAATTAATCGGTTCGGAACCTGAAAAGTTGGTTCCCAGCTGGAACCAAAAAACTGCAGGTTTTCTTCGACCTGAAGTGCGAATCATGACGTCGTCAGTGGGTGTGTCGTGTTCTACAGGTTGGATGAAGAATGGTCTCTGGTCTCTATGGTAACAGTCTTCTGCGTCTTCTTCTCATTAACAGTTGGTCCAAAAACAAATATCTGGAATAACAGAACAAAAGCTCGCAGTCGATCCGCCATCTTGCTCCTACAGTTTACTTCCCTCCGTTGATGATGCCTCCTTGATCACAGTGGTTCCACTTAAAACTGGTGGAAGCGCAGGCCGGTCCTCTAGAGAGCACCAGGGATCCGAGAGTCCTGAACGGAATCGGTCCAAGAACCAAAGCTGATTTGGTGGAAAGAGGGCATCTGTGGGACATCCCTGAATAAACAGGAGACAGCTACAGGGTTTGATTCTGTAGAGTTGTCTAACATCGTAACCTCTAATCATCTGATCAGGTACCAGCTCACGAGAGATTATAAAACGTTTAAAGTATTTACAAAATGATATTTCCCACATATATCTGCTGTTGACAGGACACTTTACTCGGCGCACAGCTTTTATGGTCATCTCTGTCACCTTCATTAAACATGTAAGCCCAGTTTGAAGCAAAGTTTTTTTATTAGAGAAAAAAGTTTGTTGAAATTATTATTATCTTTATTGCTACAGACGTGGCTCTGTGGGAAAGTACAAGAGTTAATACATCCATCCCGGCTCACTGGCAACTCAGAACCCCTCCAGAATGTGAATATGTATATCAGCTATAGGCTCCACACAGTGCGAAGGGTCGGAGCGATCTGTTTGGTCTCAAATGAGCCAATCGCAGCTCTTGAATCTGACCTTTCGGGTTAATCACAGCTGTGAAATGCGACAGCAGGAAGCTGTTATTTCACGATGGAGTGGTAATTGTACACTGGCCTGCGTGGGATGAGCAGCGCGGCGGCAGCGTGCAGGCTGCGCTGTGCTCTTTGGTCCAGAACAACAACGACAGGTGAGGACAGAGACATGACTCACCAGTCTGACGCCGTCAGCGAGAGAGTTTACCTTCCTGTGCTCATGCTGATGTGTTTTATGATTTCACCCGCGTCCTTCGGCGTTGTTAATATCGAGCACATGAAGTATATTTTATTCTCACATGCATTGTTTCTTTGCACGACTCTGTGTTTGTGATGCACCACCGCAGGGCGCGTTTTGTACTTTCTTAGCGATTTAACCAAGAGAGGCCAAGAGTCCCGGCCTGAAGAGACAGAAGAGCGTCCATTAAACACGCAGCACAGAGACAAATAGAAATACATGAAAACAACTTGGATTCTCTTGTTTCGGTTATGGAAGTTATGGAAACAAGAATAACATCCTGCTTTCTGCTGTGTTTCAGTTACTGGAGGCATCAGACTGGTTTCCAAACAGGACCTCAGTGTCTCCTTCATTTTTAATTACAGTTTCGGGTGACTGGACATAAAAAAATGAACTAGTCAACCTGTTTCTTTGTTCTGTTCTTTCTGTTGTTCTTACTGAACCGTTTCCGCTGGTTCCTCTTCGATTTTACGGCGATTTTACGGCGGCTGTGGCTGAGGGGGGTAGTGCGGTTGTCCATTAACCCCAGGGTTGGTGGTTCGATCCCAGCTCCCGCTGTCTGCATGTCGAAGTGTCCCTGGGCAAGACACTGAACCCCGAGTTGCCCCCGGTGGAGGCCAGCATGGC
>JAVQJF010125070.1:0-11732 GCA_036023855.1 Gadopsis marmoratus | reverse complement strand
CGTTTTTCTTGTGACTATTTGGTTCTGTTGCTCCTCTAGGTCCCACCAAAATTGAAGACGATCTGTTTTAAGATTTTTTACAATTATTTTATTATATTTATTGTAAAGGACAGAGGCAGATTGCCTCTCGCCCAATGTTAGCTGGGATTGGCTCCAGCCCCCCCCTGCGACCCTTCGGAATAAGCAGTATGGTTAATGAATGAATGAATGAATGTAAAGGACAGGGAGGGCTGAGCCCTGCTAGCCCATTCATACCAGCCGCCCCTGATGACTATTATGCTTATTAGACTGATAATTATTAGACATTTGTTTTTGTGAAGTTTGGTGAACATGGAATGTATGTATTTGCTTGTGCATTACACTTTGGCCTCGAAGCCAGCAGCATCGTATCCACTTAATTGTTTTGTATTTCTCTCCCTTACAGGGGCGCAACATAAGCAATGTGGCAGTTAAGAACAGCCTCCATGCTGCAGCCTGTCATGCTCTAGAATCAGTCCCAAATACAGGTTAAAGAAAATTTGCAATTTGAGTGGTACAGTAGGTCACCTGGTTTCCCAAAGGCTGTTTTTTATTTTATTTCACTGTTGCATAAATCCAATTTTTTTTTACTGTTTTTATGTCATTGGCCTGATTACCCCAAATGCAGCAGAACAGCAAACTACCTGATATCAACAGAGACACAGTGTACTGGAACTCTTAAATGGTACTGTGAGGCATTATTTTGGCATTATTTTCCAGCTCTCTGACCTCAGTATTATTCATGAATCAGCTGCAAGGGCAATGGTGAACTCACCCTCTGAGTATGTGTCACCCCTGTATGTGCCCACATACCTTCCACTGAAACTGAAACCTGGACATCTGTAGCTTCACTCTGATTGAGATACGACTGCTGTGTGGTTGTGATAATAGTGATTGTGCCATTGACTATTCTTGCTGTCTGGGTTCATAAAATTAGGAAATACCCCTATACAGCAAAATTAAGCCAGGGGTTCATTTGCAAGCTGCAGCAAGCTAATAACATCCAATAACACCAACTTGTTTTGACAAGAAACACATCCTGTGCTGTTTCTCCCTCTGTATCTGTGCTGCATCCTTTGTCCTTGAAACACAGATTTTCCTGATGATGTGTATTAGCAGGGAGGTTAAGCATGTGACAGCCAGCCTACTAGGAAACACATAAAGAAAGCATGCACACATCTGCAGGAATTGCAGACATAGGCACGAGTTGCCATAGCAACAGTGGGAAGGAGTGGAGGTTTTGAGATAGCACAACAGCGTTTGGATTGACTTTGTTGTTGGCGACACTCTGTAAAAGAGACTATTTGTGTAGCACGTTGCCCATATACACTGAATGTATGTGTACCATCTGCAGTAAGAATATTTTTGTGTATCAGATATTAATGTGGGATTATTTTGTGGAAAGACAAAAGGAACGTTACATGTGGGCAGGAATAACATCAGATATTTCACTACTTCCTCTAATCCTATCCAAGACTCCTGCAGCACAACCAGGCCTCATTCTCTGACACGCTGTTTAATTCAGAGTGCTGTGGGTGATGAAACAAACTCGTAACCTTCTTCTTCTCATTTTAATTTATTCAAATTATACATCATGTTCCTCTGTGTTCTACCTTCTTTTTTTACCACAGAAAACCTAGTTTTTGTTATGGCCAAGAGGAAAATATGCCAGTTATTGTATTTAGTCCAGCTAGCTAGCAGAAAAACATTGTGACTGTGCAGAATTCATATGGTGGTTAAAGCTGAACAAATCAGATGTACTTAAGGAATTTAATTTGCACTCTCATCCAGACAGACATGCAACGTGAGATCACGTAAACAGCCTGCGATTTCAACTGTGATGTGTTTCCTGTATGGCTTAACTCAAAGACATGTTGCCTGTGAGCTGAATGCAAAACACTACAGTGATTGACTGTATCTGTGCCACAGCAGCAGGACTGTGCTAAACCACACTGAGCTGAAATCCCTGACGAGACATTCAGCACTGTGTGCTCATCGCTTCATTCTGGCATGTAGCTCCGTGTGATACATCTCACACATTATTACATAGTCATTTTCTCTGCAACTGGACAGGTTGATGTACACATTATTTAGTAATACTTCACTGTTGGCTTGAATTAAACTAAGTACAATTTAACAGATCCCTGTTTGTCTTGTGAGTACAATACATACAGCTTTTCATATAAATGATACAATGGAACCTTTGAAAGATTAAATAACACAGGCTAGATAAGTGGTGTACAGTTTGGGTGGGGTTTTGAATGAAATTAATCTCCATATAAACATGTACACTAGGTTAATTCTCCTGTCAGTGCCCTTGACCAAGACACTGGCTTAGAACTGGAGTTGGTCTCCAGGAACCCACTGCTCCTAACGGTAAGAATAGGTCAAATGCAGAGAATGAATTCCCCTATGGGAATAAATAAAAGATAACATGATTTAAAATAAATATGTTAGTTACGTAAGTTAAGTTAGGTCACGTGGCTTACGACCTACATCACTTGACTTACATATGTAACTTACATAATTAAAAATATTCAACATTTACTTTTGGTATCACAGGGACATGAACAGTGGCCTCCTGGGTGAAAGTCCTGTGCTCCCACATAAATATGGGTCGTAATAAGCTGCTTGCACAGATGATCTATGCAGACATTGTATTTCTGGTCTGGTGTGTCTATACAGTCATTGCAGTAGTTGTTATTGAGTAAGTGCACAGATACACAATTTACCATATCATCGGTTTACTCCATGTCAGAACAATATCAATTTGTCAAGTGCTAAATATGTAATATTAGCATTAGCAGCACAATAGCATAAGCATTAGCCATGATATGCTATACCCACAAAGTCTGAGATCTTTGAGTATTGACATTACACAATTAACTATAATAATAATAATAACTTTATTTATATAGCACCTTTAAAAAGTGCATTTACAATGTGCTTTGACAAACAAAGCAAAGAGCACCCCAAGCATTACATAAAAATGAGTAAAAACAATATAAAATAATATAAAAATGACATAACATGAAAGCAAGTCAAAAGATTAAGATCAAAAGCAAAATTCAAATGGTAACAGTCACGACTAAAAGTAAGTAATAGTAAAAAGTACTAACATGATAGTAAATGTTGCCAGTCTCAGCAATGATAATCAATTCAAAGAAATGTTTTTTATATATGGTATAATCAGTGGTTGAGGAAGTACTCCTATTTTTTTAAGTAAATGTAGTAATACCACACTAGAGAAATACTTTTATTGAGCATCAAACACTTAATTTCCTGCGTCCTTGATGAGGTTTTATGCACCAATTTGTGCATTTACTTTACTTATGTAAAGAAAAACACAAAACTCAGGTGCCATGTGACAATTCAAAATGTAATGGAATATACCGCAGTATGGCTTTCAGGCATTCTGCATTGCTTTCAATTGCTTTCAGCAGGCTAGAGTATTGTAATGGTGTCTTCACAGGTCTTAGTAAGAAATCAGTCAGACAGCTGTAGATTGTCCAGAATGCTGCTGATAATGAATGGGATTTGGGTATTGATTGAAGGTTTTGTAATTTGAGGAGGTCATCACATATAGTAATGGGCATTTTTAATTTTTGTCAAATGTTCTGTAGCACGATGAATCAATTAATTGAGAAAGTGACAGACAGATTAATGCTAACAAAAATCATCGTTAGATTAAATACATTACTGTAACTATTTATTGACTTGCATTTGCGTTTGTTTTAATTGTCATTTAAATGCATTTTCTTTCTAATATCTAACTATTTATTTGCTTGTTCTGTTTTTTTGTCTCTGAAATGCAATTTTGATGTTTTCTTAAACTTCTTGTGTTTAATGTATTTCTATTCCCTGTAAATCACTTTGAATTGTCTTGTGTACAAATGGTGCTGTATAAATAAACTTGCCATGCCTTTCAATATTTATTCTCCTGTAGAAGAACTTTTTCTGTTTTTAAATGTATCCCTGCTGAGCACACATAGGATGATTTACTCATCCATCCTCTTTTGGGGAAGTAACCTCTTTTAATATGCATATGGAACCTCTTCACCTCAATGAACAATGTATTCATTTTAATTGCATTTATGAATTTTTTTAATTTTGTTGCTGTTTTTTGTGTTTCTGCAAGATTTCTGCTCATATTCAAAACGTTCTGCACATTCAAAACATATCCACATATTTGTGTTTTGGTATGATTTTTTAGAAACCATGTATATCTGAACTATGTCATTGAAGCTCACTGAAAACAAGAACACATTTCTAACCAATGAAAACACTGATCAAATCTATTAGAGAATGAGACCTTATTAGTTTTTGACGATCGCTTACACAATGAGTGAATGCTTAGACAAAAATTTCAAAACCTTTAACCATTGCCTTAAACAAAGGCACCAAAAGTGCAAACACATTTTCTGCATTGCTGGCATCTCTGCAACATACTTTGGTCAAGAATGAAATCTCTTGTAATCACTGGGAAAACACTTCTATTCAAAATGAAAAACATACCTGAAACTGGCAACACACAGACACACAAACACATATACATTAACTTATACACACAAATCAGTCTGACCTCAGGTAACCTCACCTCTTTGTGAGAGCGAGATGAAGAGGATTCAATTCAATTCATCTCGCTCTCACAAAGAGGTGAGGTTACCTGATGTCAGATGAGGTTGGATGAGGTTGGACACTGCACTAAAGGCAATATATTCCCCATTGCCTAGCCAGGGATGATGTTGCTTGTGATGTGGATAAAGCGATGTGGCCAAACCCCAAAAGAAAACAGGATCCATAAACCATCCATCCCATCCCTTACAATTTCAGTTTGTTGTGATTGCTTGCACACTTGTTGAGGAATTTGGCTCATCGTGTCAAAACTCTACACACAAGCCAAATAAGACACAACACTTGGAGACAAACATCTCACTATGTCAAATTAAACTCTAACAATAACAATCTTTTTTCAAAATGTACACCTATGCCTGGACACACACGCACACACACACATATTCACACCTATTGGTAATTAGGAGCCACAGTGAACAGAACTGTCCTGGTCCTGCGCTGCTGGTACTGACCTATTGAGATACTGTGGACAGTCACATCGATATACTGTATGACCCCTTTTTCTAAAGACGACAGCTCAATTTGAATGTAAGCACCAGTGGAGCTGCTCAGGTTAAACAAATGGATTACCTAATAAAGCTAAGTGGAAGTTTGTAATCATACTGGACATTCATATAACATGTACACAATACATTTAAAACCAAGCCCTGGGAACACGTGAAAGGCTCATTCAGCCATCATGGGGTAAATAAAAGTAAAAATGTGATGCCAAAAACATCAAAATGAGTCTTGTAAGATGCTTTTTCTGTGTCAACATGAGGGAGAATTAGTCCCACAAAGGTATTACGGAGTGTCCCAGTTAGTTGTTTAATTGAGCAGCAGAGGAGATTTTGTGGACAAACACAGTCGACACATACACAAATCACACGCACATTTTGGCAAATGTAGGCTGTTAAGGAGAAAGAAAATCATCAATAAATTCATGTGTGATGTGCGTTTCATCCTTAAACCACTGTACTCAGTTGGATCCTCTAAATCCTCTTCTCAGCTGTTTTATATCAAAACACAGAGTCTGTACTAACCTTATGAAACATATTTTTGTACACAAAAGCATGCACAATAGGGACATTTCATCAGTAATTGTATCCCTGTTGGTATGAGGCAGTGTTAGCTATTCTGTCTTTTGTGCTGTGCATTTAAAAGTCTAACAGAGCCAAAATGGTCTCGGGCTTTCCAATGAGCACTCCATTGCTTTATCCAGGGAACAATTTGACAAGAGGGATGGAGGAGAAAGGCATTTCCCTTGTTAGCACAAGATAAATGAATACCCCTGGTTAAATTTAAGTTTTAGGTAGAGAGGTAGAGAAAACAGTTTATCTGTCCACCTTGGGCCTTGTTTAATTAGAACAAAACATTCGTCGTTAGTGAGACATTAGCAGCAGAAAATAAATTGTGCTGCACTGTTTGGGCAATTTAAAAAGTAGACATAGTTTTTACAACCTTATAGTGACAAACACTTTAACATTTGGGTTAATAGGTGCTTGCATGGGACAGTACATGCACTGGTAGAGATCCCTACTGGAAATTCCATTTTTTGTTTTCTTTCGGATGCTCTCTTTCTTTCAGGGTCAATGTGCTATCAGTATCCATTCAGCATTTGCCATTTTCTGTAAAAACACTTAAGCAAGGCAAGTGTTTGCCAGCCAGCAGCCCTGTTTACCCCTGATCCCCCTTGGCTTTTACCCACCATTCACTCGCAGAGGAATATGATCAAAAAAATAAAGTGACATTGATTGATTTGTTTGGCCACTTGGGAGCAGCGGAACAAGCTGTAAACACAACACTGACATATTAACCTTTATAAAGTTGCTATGGCTATTTACACAGACAACAATTCTCATACAGTTGCAGTTGCATTTCTGACAATCTGATGAATATAAGTCCAATATTCACTCTCCTCTCCACTCCTCTCCACCACATGCTTCATTGTGTACAACAGCTAGTCGCTAACTTTGTCCGTTAGCAACATTGTGATGCTGAGCATGCAGCGTACAGGAAGCTTATCAGAGCTTTTTCACTGAAACCCACTGCCTGGTGCAATTGGAATCAAGGTTCATGAGAGTGTTGAGAGTGAACCAAACAGTAAATTTGCCAAACTAATATAAGGAAGTGAAAGAAAAAAATGTGATGATTTTTTGTGGCCTCAACTTCATTAAAGGAAAGATGTCCATCCATCCATCCATCCATTTTCCACCGCTTATCCGGGGCCGGGTCGCGGAGGCAACAGGCTAAGCAGGGTTATTCACACGTCCCTCTCCCCAGCAACGCTTTCTAGCTCATCCCGGGGGATCCCAAGGCGTTCCCAGGCCAGTTGCGATATATAATCCCCCCAGCGCGTTCTGGGTCTACCCCGGGGTCTCGTACCGGTTGGACGTGCCCGAAAAACCTCCAAAGGGAGGCGTCTAGGGGGCATCCTTACCAGGTGCCTGAACCACCTCAATTGGCTCCTTTCGATGCGGAGGAGCAGCGGCTCTACTCTGAGCTCCCTCCGAATGTCCAAGCTCCTTACCCGATCTCTAAGGGTGAGCCAGGCAACTCTTCGAAGGAAACTCATTTCGGCAGCTTGTATTCGCGATCTCAATATTTACTGTGCCCCTCGTTAATGTAGCTCATCGTTCCTTACAGCCTTAACGTGTGTGGTCTGTAATGGACAGTCTGCAAGACTAGCCAAAAGAGAATACCAGTACCTACCTGTACCTGACATTACAACAGCCCATTTGATGAGATTTTATGGGGTCTTGTTCTCCTGATGACTTTATTTTTTTTCTTTTACATTTCAGTCTGAACCAATGTGATGGACGACATTAACACCCCTAGACTCACCCTGTTAGCATGGCTAGTAAAAATACCTGCAGCAGAGTCCTGAGACTTTGATTGTCTGTCACTTCCGGTCTCAGTAGGAGTCTGTGTCTCCAGCCTAAGTTCAGCCGTCAGAGCCTCGTGGTCGGAGTACGGGAATGGATGATCAGGGACGGAGCCTTTGGTGGTGGACATGAAATCACAATGTATGTCCACTTTGGAAGAGGCCTGGGAATTAAAACAAGATAAATTTGCTTTGAGAGACAAAACACATCGTGAACATAAAGGGATAGACATACAGCAGGTGTGATGACATAAATCTTTCACCCACCTTGAACAGGATGTAGTCGATTCGGATCCCCTTCTCAAAGGGAACAAGCTCCTTTTTACTGATAAAAGGGTTGTTGGCTATTAGAGTCATACCGTCCTCACATCCCTGCAACAGAAAATTATTTTTAAATCATTAATAAAAAAAACAAGTTAAAAGTAAAATGCATTTTCGGGCTCGTTTTCATAGTCGTGTCCATTATGACAAAATTTTACTTACTAGCTTGATTCTTAAGATATGGGGCCACAATGACTCTGCTAGAAACAGCGTTACAGAACTTCTTCCTCACCAAGTGTATTTACTGAAGTTGTATGTGCAACAAGTTTTTATGTGCCATGGATGGAAATACCAGAACTCTATGATATGGTCACCTTGCTTTCTATCCATGTGAATGGAAAAGAGTGTGGTTAAAATGGGGACTTGTTTTAAACCTGTCTGACTGCTAGCCATCCGTGCTGTTGTAGGTCGGCCTGCCACTGTCATGGTGTACCATATTTTATCACGAAACTGGCAAAATATACAAACAGTAAAACGTAAACCGTTTTCATAATCAGTGTAAAACTACAACAGCCAAAACTACAAGTTCCAGGTTGCAAACTCAATGTTCCTTTAATTACTGAATTCTGGCAGACAAATGAATCCCGTCACTACCTACATCAAATTTAGCAGTCTCTAAATAAGAGTCTCGCAGTCCAGTGTAAGTCCTCAGTAGTCGGTTGCCGAGGTCCTGAGGGTGCATGTTGAGGTCACCACCTAAAATCACCACATCCGCTCCAGCAGAGGTGTGGCTAACAGGCATAGAAAAATACAATATTAACAATGGCACAACTTAACATCACGATGAAACTTTAGTTTTTAAAAAGCACTGACAACAGGTGACGTTCACCTCAGAAAAACATGAATATATACACCAGAGAAATGAGTGGCTCATACTAGAGGTGCGGAATTAACAAGCAAAGACGCAGTACCGAATGAACTGCTGCAGCTCCCAGGCCTGAACCACTCTGTGAGGAAGGTAAGAATCCTCGTCTCTGCAGTACTCTGCGTGCAGCTAGAATCAATACACAGGGACAACGGTATTGATCAATAACTGTATATAATATACAGGTAGGCCTGAGAGCGTATGTTAGCAAAGCTTACATGAGTAACGTAGACATTTGCAGTCAGGCTGCCAATGTTTAAGACGGCCATCCCAACAGCTTTACCTCCAAACCAGTCTCCATGGTGAGCCTGAAGATTAGGAAAAATACAAAAAGTCATGAGAGAAAAGCAGGTATGCTATTCTCCAATAAAGAATCGCATATCCACGACAAGGGTGACAATCTCTAAATGCCAATCCATCTCTACATTGGCCGCCTGT
Organism: Gadopsis marmoratus; assembly: GCA_036023855.1. NCBI lineage: Eukaryota > Metazoa > Chordata > Actinopteri > Centrarchiformes > Percichthyidae > Gadopsis > Gadopsis marmoratus. The sequence goes on along the minus strand of JAVQJF010125070.1, from coordinate 2,592 downwards.
ATGTTTTAGAGTGGCTTTAAAGATTTTAACGATCTGGCTGGCACCAGACTAGAGTGCAGACTTGCCAGCTCTATAAGTGCCCAAGTTCAGCCTGAGGTCCTCCGATAGGTCTGCATGAATAATTCCCAGGTCAAGGCTAAAAACCAGAGATCTGGCCTTTGCTCCAGGACCTGCTGGGGGAAATCAGGCAAGCTAGCTCTTTATCTTTGTTTAGAACTGTTACCAACAGATTATTTCAGAATTTCAATTTTCTTAAATGTATTCTGTGCTTTTACTGCTTTTGTTCTTTGAATTTTATCTCTTTATTTCAGTCTTAATTATTTATGTTTTATTGCACCATGCATCTCTTGGTGTTAATTGAAGCACTTTGTAACTTGTTTATGAGAAGTGCTATATAAATAAAGTTGTGAGAATTCCTTTTGGCAAATAATGATACAATGATCTTTTTCCAACTGTTTTATTTATTACCGTTCACGTTCATAAATGCATATTTGGAGTGTACAGCACAAAACACTACTTTCCGTGTCTCGGGCTCTCCAGACTTACCATGTATGGATAACCATTCAGTGAGTAGCGATAAAGAAAGGTATCGTGGATTCTGTGCTTGGAGAAAATTGCCAGTCCACTGCCTATGACCCCACTGCAGAACAAGAGGAAAAGCAAGACACGAGCAGAAGTTGTATTGTTGCACACTAAACAGCAGCTTCAGCAGTACCTGATTCTTGCTTAATGAAATAACTCACATCTGTGGTTTCCGTGTAATCTACATCATGCTATCATAAGCAGGTGTGATCTGTAGTACATGTGAGAACATATCTACTAGCGTTGACATTTCTGTGCGATGCAGAGGGGATTAAAAAGGTAGAACTTTTGATTAATCTCAGTCTTATGCCTCAGTATGGAGGTGAAGAAAGAATTAAGCTTCAGAAGTAAGGATTAACTTAGGCCTAAGCTTCAGTTAGGTTTTGAAGATGGATGAATACCATAAAAGTCTATTTTCTCTGACACTAGGGCACTTCGGGAGTCCTTTGAACATATGACAACTAACTCATGAATTTTAATCACAGCCCGAAAGCTGTTCAAAGGTAACAGGATGAGAAAAACCTTGGGATGAGAGTAAAAACATTACCTTTTGAAGTAATGAGAGTGAGGATGACTACAGGCAAGTTTCTTTTTCAAGAAGAGATAGTCTTTCTCACTCCACACCTGGGGGAAAAAAAACAAAAACTGATGACTTAAGGTTGGTCTTCATTGCAGAATACACCAAAAGTCAACAACCCCAAGCCGTGCGAGCTGAAAAAGTCAATCACATAAGTGACTCCGCAACTTTATATCTCCAAGTTTGCTTCCACCAACCTCTTGCAGTAAGACAATATCATGCTCTTCCACGCACAACATCTCTCCAATCATGGCATAGCGCTGAGGACAGTGTTTGCTAAGGTAGTGGATCCCCCTGAGAAAAGAAACAGAGAGCGCGTGGACCCTGTTTGCTTGCATACATGTATCAAGACAAAAGAAACTGTGCTTTAAGAAACACTCCAAACCGAAAGGCACGGACCAGCAGTTCAGAGAGAAGACCCGGACACTGACAAAGTCTGTGTTAGCCATGCTGGCAGATCTGTGGATCAGTAGAGGCGATGATGGAGGGTCAGATCAGGTGAGACGACTGGGATAGCTCCTAGTGAAACACATAAAAGTGATTTGTTAGATGTTGCTGACAAATGAACACATTGGGTGGAACATCTGGGTGCATAGAAACATCCAGCATATATATTCCAGAGACCCAGCCTGTTCATGTATGTCCTCTGTAGTGAACATTGTTTTTTGGTCCATATCTTTTGACTCATTTGAGCTCCCCTACTAAGTCCTGGTGTGCTAAATAGAGGACATCGTGGCATTTCCAATGACATCTCATGTGTTTGGGTGGAACATTGTTTTCATGCTGAGACAAAAAAAAAGTTAAAATGGAAGATACTTGTTTTGGCCCCCGGTTCTCAGGAGGATGAACACGCAAGAAATTTAATAAAATGTGAGTAATTCAACAGAAAAAGCTATTTCAGAGTTGGACAACTGGAACTTGTAGACCAAGGGCAAATGCACACACACAAATTCAGTTCGTAAATGGCACGGTAAGCGCAAACCAACTGTACAAACCAAGCAGATTGCAGCCTGACTACACACCGACGAGCCACAACATTATTACAGCACGGACACGCTGACCGGTCTGCAGCTACACAGCCCCATATGCAACAAGCTGCGGTGTTCACCGGTTTCCCTGCCTCGGACCACTTTTGGTAGGTTCTGACCCCTGCAGACCCGGGAACACCCCACAAGAGCTGCAGTTCTGGAGACGCTCTGACCCCAGTCGTCCAGCCGTCACAGTTTGGTTCCTTGTCAAAGTCGCTCACATCCTCATGCTGCCCATTTTTCCTGCGTCAACACATCAACTTGGAGGACAAAATGTTCACTTGCTGCCTAATATACCCCACCCCACCCCACCCCCCACGGAACGGTTCCCTGGGAACCAGATAAACAATGTTATTAACGGCCCCTGTCAGTGGGCCGTACACTAATAAAAAGTAAAAACACCTG